>JBAMBO010003499.1:0-144666 GCA_037044535.1 Lordiphosa magnipectinata
AGACAGTATATAAATAAACAAATAAATATTTCATTGATAACGAAAGAAGTTTTACAAAATTATTCAAGAACTTATATTGGGGGAAGGTGCTTAATGATTATGATATAAGCTGATATTAATTCCGTCATCGCTCTGAGACTCTGAAATCATTCTCGAAGCGAAATTGGATTTGTAGTGTGACCAAGAGGTAAAAAAAAAACGTCCTTTGAGAATTTAATGTGACTCGGCAACAGCAAAAAGTCCGCTGTTTGGCTAAAATGTTTAAAATAAAAGAATTTATAAAATTGAAAATTAAAGTAACTATGTGGAATTCCCACCTAAGATAATATAAAATAACTTCATTCTGGGTTTCTTGAAGATTGTACTTAAAGATTACATCGCAGGTTAACCAGTTTAGGTAACCCACTAAATGTGGAAATTTAGATTTCTGGTAGACACTCAAGTGTATGCGGAATTTTCGCAAAAGTATCATAATTTTTGAGTGGTTAGTTAGTAAAAATGTACTCATTTAGACAAGAATTTAGTTTGGCATGATTCCTAAAATAAATAAGACAGCTGTTCAATACAGGGAATCAAACCGGAACCGTATACCGAAAATAACCAATTAAAACTCAGAACCGGAACCTGAATCGATATATTTAATTTTTTGTATACCAGTATCTGAGAACCGATATTCTTGGAAACGAAAATGCCGAAAGGAACATAAACATTGTACAGGTTCTGAGTGCAATAACTAGACTGTAAAGCTGGCACTCAGTTTTGAGTTTAGAGTCTGGCTTATTAAAACTTTTGTATTGTAGCAGCCCACCTTCCGTCCAACCGACCGAGCGGCGCAGCCACTAACTTGCAGAGGAAAAACATAAAGTAATTTTAGCTTTGGGCTAAATAAGTTAAATTAGTACTTTTCAAAGCAGGAAGAGAAGTTTCAGAGTCGATTACTCTGTAGAGTTTATAGTAATCAGCACAGAGAACACGAAACGATTCAGTGATAAGGGGATATAATTACGAGTCAGTCTAATAGGAACGTTGAGGCTAATTTCGCCAACCAACTCAGATGAGTCGATTCCACAATTAATTAGTCTATGTACAAAGACCTATCTTCATTATATTTAGCCGGTTCTTACCGGTACATACCGGTACACCGAAATAAAACTCCAGGTACCAATACGGAACCGAATAACCAAATACTGTTAGACCAGAACAGAACCATTTACCGAAACCTAAGTCTCGGTACGTACCAGAACCGGAATCGAAATACGATTCGGTTTGATTCCCAGGTTCAAAAGCATTCAGCTTTTAAAACTGTTCAAAAGTTGTTTTTATTGATATGAAGGCCTTACTGGATACAGGCCTTAAAGCCAAAAAATATTTTTGATGGCCAAATGAAAACTTATTTAATTCGAAGCAAACATTGATTTAAACAAAAAGAAACATTGTTATAAGAAAATGTTTTGAGCGCCCATTACATTAAAACAACTAAACTTTTCAATTCAAAACCTAGACTTAATATATATTGCCAATATTTCTTAGCTAACTTATTTTGTTAAAAACGAAACTTATACCAAAAGGTTTTTTGTTCATTGTCGTTGCTTATTATGCTATATATTGCTTATTGTTCTTCGACCGAATATCGCTCCGTGAAATCATTAGGCATCTCGGCAGGTTAACTTTTTAATAAAAGACCTTTCCAAATGATATAACTTTTCCTTTGTTCCAACATTTTTGCATATTTTTAGCTCAGTATACACCAGCCCCTAATAGGCCAAAAAAAGAAAGCCCACCCGCCAACTTGCCAACACCTTGTGCATCAACTATACAATAGCTCTCGCACTTAGAACCTAATCACAAGCCATTAGCAACTTTCCCTTTGACAAGAAATGCAAATCTGCGTAAAACTTCAAACCAATTAAATGAGCTACCCAAAGAAAGCAACTTAAAACGCCTTGCGGCTATACAGGCACTCCATGGGCCAATTTGAATGTGAAAAGTATTGCCACAGCTTTCGCTACGGGATCCCGGGATACACAAAATTTATGGCACACGCACCTTTCAGCGCCAACGGAACGGAAAATCGTTGAAAAGCTAAAGGAAAATGCAAATGAGCTTAGCGAAAATCAAGGAAAAAATCAATCGATGCATAAATCTTCAGCTCTAACCCTTTTTGTTGTGCTCATTAGACATTTATTGATCGGACGGCAGGAGGCAATCAAATTCACATTTCGCAACATTAACATGACAATGCGGTCCAGCTAGGAAGCAGCCAAGCGACGCTAACTGTTGCGGCGCAGTTGCCCTAGCAGGATTGATCGTTGCATCCATCGACCCCAGATCACTCTGCTAACTCAGCCAGCTGAGGCACAGCTGAAATTCGCAATGTGTGCTAAAGCGCGCGCGCTAAAAAATGCAATTAAATCCCTTGCCCCTTTTTTTTTGTGATTTTTTAGGAAGTACACACACAAATACGACGTGTACCCGTGTACTCGTTTCTCTCAAGGAAATTTGTAGCAAAACGTCTTTGGTTTACCCTTTTGTCGTCGTTAGGCAGCGGCAAGGTGAGCTAAGGTTGAGCTGGGTATGGCAAGGTGAGGTAGGGTAAGGTTTCCTCCAGGGCGCAATGTGTCATGGGGTTTTGTTTGTGTTTTTTTTGCAATTGATTTGCGGAGAAAGCATCGATTGTAGGGTAATTGTGCAAAAATTGGAAAGAGTCACAGGGGAGTATGTCAAATAGGGCGAGGTAGTTTCTTGCCTTTTCAGATGAGGATCAAGAATCCGATTTCAGCGATTCACATGTGAAATTGATAGAAAGTGGAAGTTTAGAGCTTAAATAACGTAACGGTGCAGCAATTGTGACTGCTTTGAATGCAGTTTCTTTGATTACCCTTCATTGGAGTTGAAAGCGAAATTAATTTATGAATAGAACCAAAGCGGAAATGTCTCCACAATGCCACATCGGTCACAAAGACGCATTTTTCAACTTTCGTTAACTCTGAAAATAAAGCTAGAGTCTGGCAAGCTTAAACTTGAAGTTAACGGAAGTTCAAAATTGCGTCTTTGTGACCGATGTGGCATCCGCTTTGGTTCTTTTCATAATTAAAATTAATTTCATAGTTCGAGAATCGGTTTTAGAAACTATTATGTACAGAGAAACTTTTCTTTAAATATTTTCCAAATATCAGGGATGCAAAGCGGTTAAAAACGGGAAGAGCTATAGTAATATATCAAGCAAACAGAATGTTAAAGAACTGGTACTCTAAGTCTTGTGGGGAAAAAATTACACTACCGGTTCTTTGAAATTACATTCCGAGATAGACTCCGGAGTTAGTAGGTGCCGCACCTCATACAAACAAGAACGCTGAGTCCATATATCATCGGTTCGACCCCGGTTGCTGACAAATTCTTTTCTAAATTTTATTTTTTCGACCGGAAGTTTTCAATGCACAGAAATATTCATTTCCGACCCCATAAACTATATATATTCTTGATCAGGGCGACGAGCTGAGTTGATTGAGCTTCGTCCGTCCGTCTGTCTGTCCGTCTGTCTGTCCGTCTGTCTGTCCGTCTGTCTGTCTGTCTGTCCGTCTGTTTCTACGCAAGCTAGTCTCTCAGTTTTAAAGCTATCGAGCTGAAATTTTGCACAGAGTCTTCTATTTACTGCACACTGCTAATATGTCGGAACCGACCGGATCGGATGACCATATCTTATAGCTGCCATAGGAACCATCGGTCAAAAAATGGGTCTTAGTGAGAAAAACTTTTTTGTTTTCAATTTTAGCGTCATTAAACTCGGCCATTATAAATATTATTTGCTTTCAAACAGATTTGCAAAATTTGGTCCAGATCGGATGACTATATCTTATAGCTGTCATAGGAATCATCGGTCGGAAAATGCGTCTTACTGAGAAAAACTTTTTTACTTTCAATGTTAGCGTCCTCAAACTCTGCCATTATTAATTTTATATGCTTTCAAACAGATTTACAAAATTTGGTCAAAATCGGATGACTATATCTTATGGTTGCCATAGGACCGATCGGTCGGAAAATGGGTCTTAGTGAAAAAAACTTTTTTGTTTTCAAGTAAATCGTTCTTAAGGTCGATGATTCTTGATATTAAACGCTTTCAAACTAATTTGGAAAAGTTGATCGACATCGGGTGACTATATCTTATGGTTGCCTTAGAACCAATCGGTCGAAAATGGTTCTAAGTCAGGAATTTTTTTGTTTTTAATGCAATCGTGCTTAAACTAACAGATTACTAATTATATATGCTTTCAAATACTTTCGCAAAATTTTGTTGAAATCGGATGACTATATCTTAAGGCTGCCATAGGACCGATCGGTCGGAAAATGAGTCTTAGTAAATTTTTTGGTTTTAACTTTTATCTTTCTTAAACTCGGCGATTGTTAATTTGATAAATTTTCAAAAAGATTCGCGAAATTTGGTCGAAATCAGATGTTTATCTGTCGGAAAATGGGTTTTAGTTACAAAAATTTTGGATTTTCATGTATGCGTTCTTAAGCTGTGAGCATTTCAAAAGCAGCATTTGCAAGGGTATACGAAGTAAGACGAAGTTAGCTTGGCCTACTCGTTTTTGTTTCTTTTGATGCCCGTTTCGGAGTTGTGACACAAATCTATGCGTAATTGGCATCCAGAATGTAGCGTCAGAGCCTCGATTTTTTAAATGATCTCCTTATTCTGCTTTAAAAAGTCCGTCTTCAAGGAAAAAAAGCGTAAAATTATTACTGCTGACAAAAAAATATTTTTAACCAAAAAACGGGAATAAAAAACAAAATCAAATTAAGCTTCAATTCCGTATAGCACGTACCTAGGTTTCTATATGACTACTAGAAGGAGATTTGTTTGGTATACAACATAAGTTCTGAAGGACAATCCTCTTTTTTTTTTAATTTTTTAATGTGTCATCTAATATATCTATAGATCTTTAGTTCCAACACTCATTTAAGGGATTAGTTTCTAAGAACTAACACCGCTTGGATACAATAATCATTATAACGCCTCAGAAAAAACGACATAATTCCGTGCAATCTTATATCGCTTTAAAAAGATATTAAACAGTCTTTGAACATTTTTAAACTAGAAAACTTCGTGATGAAATCCAAAATTTTCTTCAATTTGTTGTTGAGAAGAATTGTGGGGTCGTTATTATATCGCTATGCCTATACATATGTAGGTGTAGAACGGAGAACGTCTTCGATCGATTGTAAAACGTGTTTGTACGTGTAATCAACACCCGAATTAACTGTCTTTGAGCTCAACGGATCAAACTTGCATACACACACAGGTTCGCTGCTGATTTTTATTCAATCATACCTCGTTGGTGCTCTAACTATAATTACGTTCATCTTTATTAAAATTTGGTTGTTTGTAAATTTGGCTCCAAGTTAGAATGTACGAAAATCACCTCGTACACTCAAATAAATTCCAAGAACTCTTCTTTTGTAATAATAAATTGTTAGACAAAACTTTCTTCTGTTTTAATTTTCATGAAAATTTTTTTGAAAATTCGTATTTTCGATTATCCAACGAACATTTTAGAATCTCGTAAGTTTAAGTAGGCCCTGCTCGACTTCGATATACCCTTTACTCAGGGGAAGGTATGTTTAGATAGCCTTCCTGTGTCCCTAAGGGAGAAAGCTGAAAAGTATGTAGGTTATTTAATATCTCATCTTTATGAAAATTTAGGGGATTATGGATATTGCAAATGTAAATGTAAGTCTAAAATTTGTGATCGATATCTTTAAAAGTGTGGAAGTTATTCAACATTTTCTGCGTGTCGAAAATGCGAAACAAAATTAATCTGCTTGCAGACAATAGGAGTCTACATTTCAAATTTGGTTGATCTAGCTCCTCTATTCTCTGAGATCTAGGTGTTCATACAGACAGACGGACGGACATATAGACGAACAGGGCTATATCGACTGGGAATATATAAATACTTAATATGGTTGGAAATGTTTCCTTCTGCCTGTAACTCTTCTAAAAATCTATAAAAATCAAGAATTCTGTACTTAAACAGTGCAAAATCAGGTACAAACAATTTTAAAATGCGACTAATAGACTATTCCCACTGGCTTCATTTCTTATCATTTTCATTTCTTAAAATGATGCTGTTTCCATTGACAATTCGTCATCTTTTTGACATTCGCAATGCCACGTTGACAGAAACAGCTGAATGGTTTGATTTCAACAACAGGCGCTACTTTCAAACTCACGGGGACTTTTTGCAATATTTACCCAAAACGAGATACTCCCGTCAGGAAAGCAATTACGCGAGGAGAACGCATTGTTATCGCCCTGAATTATCAGCAGAAAGCTAAATACACAACTTTTTTTGACTAATTTATATTTTAAACAAAATTGCGTCTACTTTTTAAATTCAAATCAACAGTTTATTGGTGATGACACTTTCTATTTCCAGAGATTAACGAGTAGTGCCAGCGAGTAGCGAGTACTTTTTTAAAAAAAATATCAAATTCCTTCGTGGGGAATGCCATCATTTTTGAGAAAAGAAGGACAGAATGCAACAACAATTTGTATTTAAGAAATGTAATGATTTTCTACATTTATTGTCATTTCAAGAAATGAAGCTTTATTTCTTTGAGGGAAATAGGCTATAAGTTGAATATTTCCAAATCTGACATCAAAATTTTCAACACAATTTCGTTTTTTGTAGTCCCTTTAAGTCCGATTTTTTCTGGATACATTCCATTTACCGAATTTATCGAAGCTCTTTTACCTACGTTTTACTAGGGGACTAAAACTAGAAAAATGTTGACTTTGCGACAAATTTTTTTGGGTACGACTTTGTCTTTGAAGGATTTGCCGTTGTACGAGGTAGATTGTGTGTGTATCTGAGTATCGATTATCGAGTTCTAATTATCGAGTACTGATGTCGAGTACTAAGGACCGAGTTGTAAGTATTGAGTGATGAGTATTGAGTTCTGAGTGCAGTATCTAGCACTAAGTATCAAGTTCTGAGTATCGAGTAGTGAGTATTGAGTACTGAGAATCGAGTTCTTAGTATAGAGTACTGAGTAGCGAGTACGGAGTATCGAACATCAAGTATTGAGAACATATAAAGTGTACATCTTATTTGACTTATTTACGCTTTCTAGCCCAACAAACAGGAATCTTTATTTTTAATCGCACCATCCAGCTTAAGTAAGTTTTAAAAATGGCCTTTTTGGGCATTTTTAACAACTTTGACCATTGATTTCTCGACAAATTGACGTGCTATCGAGTTCCATGTATCGAATCCTGAGTATGGAGTACTGAGCATGGTGTATTGAGTACTAAGTATAGAGTATCCAGTAATGAGTATTGAGTACTTTGCAACGAGTTCTAAGTATGGAGTACTGAGTATCGAGTTTCGAGTTCAAAGTATAGAATATCGAGTATTCAGTATACTAAATATCGAGTTTCGAGTTCAAAGTATAGAGTATCGAGTTCTGAGAATATAGTACTGAGTATCGAGCTCTGAGCTTCGTGTGCTAAGCATTGAGTTCTGAGTATCGATAACTGGGCTTCGAATACTGAGTATCGAGTACTAAGTATCGAGTAACACACACACACACAATTTAAAGAATAGAAATAATTGCTGTAGGAATGATAACGATCGGATGAACGATAGTCGAAAACAAACAATTATGGTGGGTAGCACCGGCAGCAACACCCATGGTCAGCACTTCACAGTGGCTTTTTTGCCACTTTGCGTGGCTTCTAACCTAAAGTGATCAGATATATACAAACTTTGGGAGTACAGAGTATGTAATCGTTTGTTTTCCTCTTTATTCTTTCTTTTATTATAGGCCAATGATTAATATGTTTCATTCATACGTAGAGCCAATCAATCTTAAAGTTTTCATACCACGATTTTGAAGTGAACTCACTGAAAATGTTTACCATTATGTTATTAATATGTTGCCTAATTAAGCAACACAATTGTGTTTACCAAAACCACAAAAATAGGAAACCTTACTACACCCTCTCTTTTCCAGGCATGTTTTGGTGCAAAGTAAAAAGGCTTATGCCTGATAAGCTAGTGCAATCTATTTGGAGTCATGTTTATTATCTACAACCCCACAAAAGTCTACAAGGATCCTCTGTCTTGTACCTCTAATCTTCGAAAAAAAAAAACACATTCCCATCAAATCAAAGAAATCCCACGAAAAGAAAGTGAAATTGTAACACACTCCCCTACCCCAGGCGCATGCGCACCCAAAAAGCTGCACAGCTGCTGTTACACTTTTTTCCCTTTCCCATTTTTGTTATTTATTTAATTATCAAATATTTATTGAACATACATTACGGTTAATGTTGTGCCGCTTTCCCATGTGCCTCGAATTTTTGGCAATTTGCTTGAAGATGATTTCGCCATACCTTCAGCCCCTTGCCCAAGATTGCTTAAGGTTTCTTTGTTTCTTGTTGTTGTTAAGGGTGCCTGCCGATCGATGGGAATCGATGGCCGGGGTGTTCCCCTTCATTAAAATCTTTAGGCAGACAATTTTCATACGGATTGAGCAGGATTTGTTGGGCATTTCGCTTACCTTTGGCAAATAATTTATGGCGTTTGCAATTTGAATTTGAGGCGTTTGTATAATTTGTATGGGGTTTGTCTAGGGTTTGAAGTGGGATTGATTAGAAATTCGGCAAAGTTTTTACAACGCAATAAATAAATTTTGAATTAAATCGAGTGTCATAAGCTGGCAAACACATTTGCATTTATTGCAGCAAAAAATACATTTTTTTCCCCTATTGAGATTTCTTGCGCCTGAACACGCTTTTGCCTTCCAAATAAAGCATTTTGTTGAGCTAATTTTTATCCCATTTTGAACAAAACTTTTTTTTTCCAGCTATCATGTAAAGAAAGTGTCGCCCCAGGCGTTTGCCATTGATAGACTCAACAATGCCACAAAAAAACAGTCAAAAATTATGTTATAAATTATATAGAAAAAAGGGTAAATTCATGTTGAAAATTTCAAGTGTTTTGTAATAAGGCGCAGTAGCAGCAACAACAAAAAAATGCAACCACCCCAAGACTACAATGGTTGTCAAAAAAAAGAGAAGTTTGCTTCATTATTTGCTTGTTTTTCCCTGTTCATGATACCCAAAACTACAAATTGTAGATGCAACCAGACGGCTGCAATCCCATTCGCCAGATAAAAGCTAAGAAAGAGTCACCGACCCAGAGCCAGGGCCCACCCCTTGACACGCAGGGAGAAGGCACCCCTGCCTATGCCAGAAATAGCACCATCACCAGGCCGGCTAAGTAAACCAGCCAAAAGATTTCACACGCCACATCCCAAGGCGTCAGCTCATGTTTTTTATTTTTCTCATCTTTTCTTCTTCTGCTTCGGCTGTCATCTGACTGTGGTGGTGCCTGGCTCTGGGAGGGTCGTTTCGTTGGGATGCCTGCCTGGCGTTGCATTTTTTTTTTTCTTTCTTTTTTCTTACTTGACGCCTTGGCACAAAGCTGCATAATAATTACCCGATACCCTTATCAGGCGTTACGAAGAGGCGGAGAGTGCGAAAAATCGTTGGAAAAATCTCATTTGAATATTTGGGAAAATTAATGAATATTTTAAAATACTTTATGAGAGAAGCTGGAAAAAAAAGGCTAACCGTTGGTTTCATTTGCATAAACAAAATACTGCTAACATTTCCTGTTCCAAGGAAGCAGCCACCTGTTGTTACTTAAAACGCAATTACATGAGGTACACAGAGAGAAAAAATAGCAAGAAATTGAATTTGAAATCAAATCACTCAGCAGTCGGTGCTCAAAGTGTAGAACGCTTTACCATATCCTACAGACAAAAGAAACTTATGATTAATCATCGGAAATGCTTGTCGCTCTAACCCATTTACAGCAGCTCGTAAACAAAAATTCCTTTTCCACGATTTCAATTGAAATCAAGCTCAACGATCTTAAGTGCTCAATAGAGCTATCGGATTTCTCAAGTATTTTGTATGGAGCAAACTTTATGTGCCTGTGCGTAGGGGGTAAGCTCAATATGTAGACATACTTGTGCCGTTATAGATTTTATTTCCATTTCTATGAATTAGTGAGGGGAGTTCGTTGTACTCCCTTGCTCTCACTCTCTCTCTCTCTCCCTCGCTATGTTCACTTTGTGGCCTCATTTGGGTTCTATGAGAAGGCGTCATAAATTGAAATTTATGCTGGAGCATTTAATAGATTTCTTCTTTTATATATTTAAATTCGTTTCGTTTCCCAATGATTTAGTGTAATTAGCTTGCTGGGGGGACTTACAATCAAATGTGTGTGAGTGTGAGTGTGTGTGCGTGCATGGGGGTGCTGTGAGTTGAATGCTGGACGATTAAGATCTTGGGGTTGAGTTCTTTATTTTTTTTTTAAAGTCAGCCACAACTGAAAGTGGGTTGATTGTGAGATCAGCAATGGAATTTTGGTTCGCTAATTGGGCATTTATTTGGTTTGAGTTTTATTGAAAGGGCTTTTTGGCTAATTGAGATGCTAGAAACATGAAGAAAATTATTTTATATGGGGGTCAGGGCATGCTGGGTTAGAAACGGTTAAAATGGGGCAGACAATATCCAGAGCATCGTTTGGCTTACACTTTGCCGGTCTATTACTTGATGATGAATTTTTGATGTGGCCGTTTCCACATATTGTACAATATCATAAAGAGCAGGGCTGCGAACCGGTTCGAACACGGAATTTCGGCATTTTTTTTACTGTGAACCAAACCCTAAACCGAACCACGAGGACGAAAATAGATGAACCCGAATCCGTTCTGAATCCAAGCTTTTGGTTCGGTTCAAAATAAAATGTCTTCGATTTGGTATTTTCTTCTTTTCGCACTCCCAATGGTTATTAACATACATGTACATGTAAAACAATTCAAATACGTGAAGAATCAGAGCGTGCTATTGTATGTAGTACTTCTTTGCCTACCTATGACTACAACACTTCCAGTCAGAGATATTAATTTGTAATATACTACAAACTCAACTATGTACACTGCACAATGTATAGAACGTTTTATTTTTCATTTTACACATATACATATGCGCCAATCTAACCAACCCGGTGCATGCTACTCCAGAAACGTGTCAGCCGAATACAAACAAAAGTGTGTGCTACACGCAACGTTGCCAATTTAGTTATTTTTCCCACCAGATATAGCTATTTTGTGAGCTCGAAAGCCCTAATCTATTCAGTTTTGCCGGATCCTGCAATTCTAGCTAATTATTTGAC
This sequence comes from Lordiphosa magnipectinata, assembly GCA_037044535.1. Classification (NCBI taxonomy): domain Eukaryota; kingdom Metazoa; phylum Arthropoda; class Insecta; order Diptera; family Drosophilidae; genus Lordiphosa; species Lordiphosa magnipectinata. The sequence goes on from JBAMBO010003499.1 coordinate 11,253, forward strand.
ATTGTTTAGCTATTTTTAATTAATATCTGTTAAGTTTTACCATTTTTAACAGTCGATATTTGGTGGGAAAAATAGCCAAATTCGGACTGAAGATTTATACACTAGCAAAGAAGGAAGTCCATATCCAGCAAACGAGCGCCAATCTCACGTCAATTATAATCTACTTCTTACAGTCTTACAATGTATTTATCCGTCAGATGTATACCTATTGTATTGTAATTTCGTATATATTGGATAAAACGTCCAACGAACCGAGGTTCGAACCAAAACCAAAGCCCAAAAACCTCGAACCTCAAATTTCCGAACCTTAAACGTTGGTAAATTTTGGTTGGAACCTGCAAGCCGGAGGTTCCGAAAAATTTTTTGGGTTTGCAGCCCTGATAAAGAGGTCAGGTAGTTGTGTTTGCTCACATCTGTTAACAACTTATGCATTTTATCCTCCTATCTTCAGTAGGATTTTTTCTGAAGACTACAGACTTAGACTTTTAGAATGATTATAAAGCAAACATAGGAATCAAAAATCAGTTCCAATGAAAATAAGTTTTAGGCCTTTTCTTTAATTTTGTAAGTAAAATTGATTTTTATTTTTGGATACAAATAGTAGGGGTGTTCCTGTAAGTGATTTTGATTCTGATTTTAATTTCGGTGTGACCAGATAACCTGCAGAAAATGACACAAAAACTGTCATAGAAAACAAAAATCAAAATCGAAATCAAAATCAACCTCGAGGCTGATTTAGAATTTTCTGTCTTACTGTTTTCATACAAAACAATTATACTGCTTTTACATTTTGTGATTTCAATTTGGAGACCCAGGTACATCTTATGTGTTCGACACTAATTTACCTTAAATACTACATTTACATAGAATCGGGCGTTGCGTGCATCAATGGAATCTGCCCATTTTGGATCACGTACAGCCCACAAGAAATATTACCTTCTAGTAGGAATATGCACGAGAAAGAAAATTCGATGCCATCCCGTCCAGATCCCGGCCCAAGTCTATCCGACCAACAGTTTTCAATTAAATCCCGTCCCTAACCGGGTCTCGCGGGAATCCCGTCCCGCTACCATCTGTACCTTCTACATATAGTAGAGCAAAAATATAACGCGGATGAGCAGTTATGGGGATTGGAATAGCAGAAATTTGAATGGAAGAGAGACAATTTTGTTAAGGAAATAATGGCAAGAGGAAACTAAAATCAATGAAAATAAAAAACTAAATACAAATAATGGTGATGCAACTCAAAAATAAATGATTAATGTTTTATGAAAACGTTTTATTTAATGTTTTTTTAAAAAATTGTTTAATTAAATAAAAAGAAATAAATAAAAAATAGTGGATGCAAGCCGATAGGAAGTTATAGTTCAGTAGTTTATGGAGGTTGTAAACCACCGATTCGATCTTTACCATAGTTTTTTAGACAAATTAAAATACTGTTTCGTTTTGATTCACTTGGATTTTTATCATTTACGCCCTATACTTTCCTTTTAAACATTTTTGACTTTAATGACTTTTCCGAAATGTGGTAAAGGTGGAAATGTGGTAAAAAAACATTTAACTATCGTAATCACATTGAGACCGATGCGGTTTTTATGGATTTTCCAGCCACCAGGGCATACACGAAAGGCAATTCATAATCCGAGAAGATTCCGCACTAATATCTTTAAGAACGTTAATCAGAATTCAGTCTGCAACAGCATGAAGCCTGCTATATTTTGAAGAGACGAATACAACACGAAGATTGATGTCCTTTAAAAGGAAGTTGGAAAAACTCTTCATCGCTGGAACGATGGAAGTCTTTTCGCATAGATCAATTTTCCACTACATTTTCCTAAATTTACACTTTTGCCGCAAAATTGTTGGCGAACCAAACCGTTTTTTTTTGTAGTTTTGCGTTTAACATTTTCCGGTATTTATTAAAATAAATTTTATCTTATATTTATGTTCGACCAAGCTGACGATAATAAACATGATTTTTAGGTCGTTCCTGCAAAGTGATTTGATTTTGATCTTGTGTGGCAGTTTTTTTTGTCGTTTTCTGCAGATTATCTGGTCACACCGAAATTAAAATCAAAATCAGAATCAAAATCACTTGCAGGAACATCCCTAGTATTTAGTATTTTGGGGTGACGGAAGGTGTGGGGGAGGGGGAAGGGTGGACGGGAGGCCATAGAGTTTTTTCTGAAAAACGTAAAACTTAAAAAATTTTTTTTATTTTGTTTACCTTGACTGAGACTCGAACTCGGGACCTCGCGGACTTAAACACTAAAGCAGGCGTCTTAGTCCATACGACTATTCAGGGCTCGCGTCACGGTGCAGCAAGTTTATAGGCGATGTGTGGGAGGATAAGTAGCTGATAATTAGCTGAGCTCTTGGATTAAAAAATCCGTATAATAATTTCATACCAAAGTTAGCTTTGGTAGTTTAATGTTAATGTTTAAAGTGGACCTCGAGAGCTTTAGTGCAGCACAGTACGAATCAATTTTCTATCAATTAGCAGCGAGACGCAGGGTTTTCTGATTAGTGTATAGCAGGGGTGCCCACGGAATAATCGCACCTCTGGTGCTAAGCTTGAATGAGGCCATCCTCTCAGGAAAAAGCTCTGTGGTGATCGTACCAGTTCGTCTGCAGACTCATATTCCTCTCTATTGCGGTATCCCGGCACCCAGGTAAATACTGTAGAGACGTGCGATCTCAATTGAGGATAAGTGTTTTGGAGATGCCGGTGTGGGAGTCGAGTGTCTTGTGGAGGTTTGACTATCTAAATATAAGTAGTACAGGATTAGAAAATACTCGGGAGCTACTCGCTTAGAGCCGATAGCCGCAAATTGAGAGCCGAGCACGAGAGCACTAAACGGCTCTGAGCTTCCTAGTGGTGAATCTTTTTCCTACAATCGAAAGATGTTTCAAAAACTTTATGAAGTTTTCATGAAGTTCACCAAGTAAGTCCGCATTTAAACGGTGAAACAAACGGCATGAAGTTTTTGAAAAAGCTCTTGCTTGTAGGAAAGAGGTGTAGTGGTGTCGCTTGCCCCTCTACACCTCTTTGCTAAAAACGAAAGCTTTTTCAAAAACTTCATGAAGTGTGCTTCTCAGTGTAAATGCTGACTAAGTCCCGACTACTTTGGAAACCTCTGAACACAGCGTATGTGGGTTTGTGTGTAAACTCATTAATCAAATGCTATGAGCAGTGCTGTTTCTTCAAAGTGTTTGATTTCCTTAAAACATGACTATCGTTCAGCTGATCATTCCCAAACCTGGCTGATCGATAAATAATGCTGCTTACTAAGTATATACATATAAGTAAAATCGAAACAATCTACCTACAAAATTATGTGAGTTCAGCTTGTTCGTACGGACAGATATACAGTCAGAGCTTATCAGTTTATCGTGGAATCATATCAAATTTTTCACGGATAAAAGCTTTTTAAGTACTTGTATTTTAAGTTGGAACTTTTTACGATGCATCTCCCAAACGACTTTCTTAGATCCACGACACAATTCCAAATTGACTTGTAACCAAATTCAAGTTTTCTTTCACTTCATCATTGTTTTCTCTTGTTTCCAGAGACCGTTACATGTTTCCTTTTCTTTCCAAAAAGTAAAAAAAAAAAATATACAAAATGAAACTCTTAATTTTGGTGCCCAAAATCCAACCCATTTGAGAATCACAATAGAAGCATCCCGCCTTTCCCATCAAGCTGAGACAACTTGATGCTTTGGCAAGTTTACTGCACTGAACCTTTGATCCCGTTTCTGGTCACCGTTTGACATGCGCATGTAAATGCTGCGTATAATTCCCATAAAGCAGCTTAAGGCATTTCCTTCATTCTTTACGCTTTTCCGGGACAAAACACTTAAAAAGAGCGCATACATTTTTCCTGAGCGCTAAACGCTAAAATGATCAGTGGGGTTGGGTCACGGATGCTGCCGATGCTGAAGGGTAACCTCTGCTAATTTACATGAGGTAAATAATTTTACGGCACAACGGAAACTGGACCAAATGGCCGTAGCTTTACAGCGAAGGGGTTGCAAAGCTGATGGGAAAAACGCGCATGCGCAGCATCTTGGTGTCTGTCTCTGCACTCGCGGGACGGGGTCATGGACGCGGCTAATGACCGAGCACAAAGGATGCCATTGCCCAGTTTTGCTATTAGCGCGCTGGCCATACAAAGCAATCAAATAGCCATGAAGAGGAAATTTGCATTTGAAATCAGCTCGAGATGTTTGTACCCTTTGTGGACACTTTCTTGGGACAGTTTTATTTTCTTTTGTGATTTACTTGGTCATTGAGCGTTGAGGATTAGCTCTGGGTTGCCAGGGGAGGCTGCGTCATCATTTACCGCTACTTGACCTATTTTGCCAACTTTAGCCGAGCCATAAATGTCAGTGGCGTCATTAAAGTTTAATAATTTATGAAAAGCCGACCGGGAACTGGCTTTCTCTCTTTCTCTCCACTTGAGAACGGTCGTTGGTTGTAATTACCCAAAGAAAGAGATGAAATTAGTTTGATTTTCATTTCAAGTTTTATTTTTAAGATTGTCTTGGAGTGGTTTTTGAGCACGCGCCACCAAAAACGGAAATGCATTTTGTGGTTTATATTTAGAGAAATTTTGATTTTTTTTTTGGGGGGGCGTTTTTGTTTTTGTGACCGTGTGTCAACACCGTGACGGAAAATTCGGTTTGTGCCCATCAACAGTCACTTAAAGCGAGCTACAATCCTGAGTGACAGCTGCGTCTCGGTACTTTTGTTAAATTTCATTCATACACTGCTAAAAATGCTTGCGGCATTCTAAAGAAGTTAAGACCCTCCAGCTACCGTTAGTTAGCACTCTCCAAAAAAAAGTACCCACTTTTAGGCGCATTTTATACTCAATTAGTGCTCATTAGCAAATAACTTGGAGCAAAAAGGCAGAAAATCACTCTCAAAACACACACGCACAGCCGCCCAAAGTGAAGTCCAAGTCGAAGTTGGAGGCTAAACGGAAATGAACATTGACAACGACAATTGCCTGTTATTTGCAAAGCGAATTCCAGTGCTTCATCAACGTGGACTGGACAGCAGCCCTTCATTCTCGCCGTAAATATAATTATGAGAGAAGCCGCCACATCATTGGCATGATTATCATCAGTTGAAGAACGACATCATCAGGCGGCGGCAGTGCGAATTGTGGCGAGACGCACTTTGACTCTGGACAGCAAAATGCATTTCTGTGTATCAGCTGTATGTACATGGGGAGATTAATAAGTAGCCGTGTTAGCCATCATCTTTTGTCCAACCAGTAGGTCACTTTTTCAATCCCTCCTTAAATTGGACCCAAAACAAAGTTTTTCTTCCCTACTTGTAATTTTTTCATCTTTTAGAACATAATCAAGTAAGAGAGCTGTGGAGTCGACGCAAGCTAACTAGAGCGAGACGTCGAGGAGATTTCAAAGAAGAGAATGCACAGAACAGAAAGGCAAAGAAGAACCTGAACATCGCCATTCGCAGGAGTAAGGTTGAATAATGGAAAACCCTATGCGGCCATATCAACAACGACCCCAGGGTTCTAGGGTAAAAAATCGTCATAAAGAAGCTTAAGACTAACAGCGGAATTCCCCATTTAGAATCTGAGAAAGTAGACAACATAGTGACAACGCTTTTTCCCCACTCACCCGGTCAGACCAGCCTAGACAGACCATGTGGAACTCTTTACTGAGAGCGAGCTCACGAAAGCGCACTTAAAAAACAACTCGCCCTAAGAAGTGCCATTTTCGCCCTAATTTTTAGAAAATCGCCCTTTCAGGGCAATTTTGCTGTTAAGTAGATATAATATTTCCAATCAGGAGGAAGCAGCTGGCTGGCGGTAGTAAAAGAGAAAACGTATATATATTTGAGGGGAGTTGTTGCTGAAATAAGCAAGGGAAAAGGGGACCCCAAAACCCCATTAGACTATCTTGACTTGGACTTATCAATATCACACTCACCGGTTCGTAAGCAATGGTACTTCACAAAGTGACCTACTCTCACCTGTTGTATGCAAAGCAGACATTTTCTTGTCTGAAATTTCCTAAGAACATTTGCGATCGGAGTGAACTGAGCTTGTATTATTTATAAGAAAATCCACCTATTATTCGTCAAAAACACACAGGACAGCCGACCGCCCCAAACCAAAAAGGTTAACTATTCCCGGGTGAAGTCTGATGGCTGAAGACTGTAATCATACAAACTGCTGTAGGGAGTCTCAGTATGTTGCCCGGTTCTCAAGAAGGCAGCACATCTGGAGAAGTTCTCCAAAGTTCACTGATGTCCACTAGGTGAACGACACTAGGTGACATACTTTTCATTCTCAACATATTTCCTAGATCTGGCAATAAAATTCTCTATTTTAAAAAACATTGATATCATTTTTAAGAATCGACTTAAGGCCTATTTCCAGAACGCACGAAAATAAATTTTTATGTCAAACTTCACATAAATAGAGCCTTTAAGGCTTGATTCCAGATTACATAAAAACAGTTTAAAAGTGTTTCCATTCAAGTTCGACATACAAATTTATTTTCGTGCGTTCTGTAAATAGGCTTTTAAGCCGATCAAAATTTCACGACTCCCAGTAAAAAAAACGTCAAATTCATGTATTGTATAGTTTTAGAATAACTAATATTGGCTTTGGGGGAATGTAAGAGTAAGGAAAATAAAAAACTTTAATGCATGGTTTCTTCCAGAGATGCAAACCAGCTCTGCACTGAACCGAACCGCTAATTCCAGCTGATAAACAGAATTGCAAACCGAACCGGCGAAATTTCGAAAATGCTGAACCGAACCGAGAACCAAAACTTACTAACGAGTTTAAAGACTTAAAGTGCATGATACTTGTAATTTTGTGACCGGTTTTAGTACTAGATTTGGACTCTAAATCACAAAACTTTTGTGGAAGTGGAATTGAGAACATGGCTAAATAAACTAGTTTTTTTATTGTGACAGGTATTATCATTAAAACAGTGCTAAGTACCATTCGAAAGAGTTGATAAAAAAAAAAAAGAAGAAATACCGTAGTTTAAGTAAGCTCAGTTTTGTAAAAGACGAGACGGGAGTTAAAGTCGCACCTGCCCGTCTTCGATATACCCGTTACTTAGGTAAAGAAATGTTTAATAGCCTTCCATTATGTTGATTAACAGAGCACTAAAATTATTATTAACCTAATAACATAATATTAACATACAGTTATTCAAGATTTTTTTTGTTGTGGGGGAGGGAGAGGACGTTGCAAAAATTGTAAAAAGACAGTAGAAGTCTACATTTCAAATTTGGTTGCTTTAGCTCTTCTAGTCTCTGAGATCTTGGTGTTCATACAGACAGTCGGACGGACGGACAGCCGGACATGGCTATATCGACTCGGCAGTTGATGCTGATCAAGAATATATATACTTTGTATGGTCGGAAAGGTTTTCTTTTGGCTGCTATATACATTTGCACGTCTTTAGTATACCCTTTTTACTTTACGAGCAACGGGTATAAAAAAGTTTCTCCACAAATTGTGATCTGTGTTGGATCATTATCCTGCTGAATTTTCCATTCAAGTGTCATATTTTACTCAGCGTCAGGCAGCATAACATTTAACTCGATTTATCGCAACACCATTTAGGTTATGCATCGTTAACAATCAAATTAGAATGTTGAGCCATTTGTTGTCTCTCTGATCTTTGCCAGTATTTCCTATGCAAAGTATTGACTTTTCCTTAAATCTAGCCTTTATAAGCAGAGGAACATTGCGGGCTGTCCCATCAGTTAACTCTGCACCTACTAATCGACAAATTATCGGGGGTGACACAGAAATCACTAGAGATGGCACTAAAAAGCTCGGTTACTAGATCAGATGGCGAAAGTAAAGCGAATTGAAACCCACTGTTCAAAGCCAAGTAGATTTGAGCAGTTATTTTTAAATCGCTCAAATTCATCATCTGATCTAGCAACCGAGGATATTCTTTTCACTTCACATATAAAGATATACAATTTAAATTGGAAATACAAACGTTTATACCAAAATCTCTAGTGATTTCTGTGTCACCCCCGTATAATTTAACAGGATCACGATTTGAAAATAACACAATACAATTATCGGTTGCTGATAAAGTTTTCTGTCCTACTTCGCGCATTTCAAAGATGTTTTTTTGTCCATTTTAAAGCATTTGTAACAAGCTCTGAGAAGAACCAATTAATGTGGCAATGCGTTTTTTAATTATTTCTTATTCATTTCTCCTCAGCAATGCAGTGATATGCCCGATACATCTGATTGATAAAAGGACTGAGTCCTTTTATCAATGACAGTACAGTAATTGTAAAGCTAAAATATCTCAGTAACCTCCCCCCTTTGTCGACTATGCATACTTATTGATCCACTCTCGTATATGTTTATATACATGGAGTTGGAGACTCGAAGAGGAGAGACTTTGTTTTCGGTGTCTTTTGTTTTGTAATGCAATTTTCAAAGCGCGACAAAAACAATGAAAAACGCCTGCATCTGGGTCTCTGATCTTTGCGTATTTGCAATGAGTCTGCGGCTTGAAACTTGGCACTGCCGCTTGCTGGAGCCGAACTTCAATTTAAATGAAAACAAACTGTAGGCACTTTGTAAGTTTATGTACTTTTTGCGTCGTTCATTCAGCTTGTTTGCATCTTAAATGCTTCGTGACTTTTGAGTGTACTTAAAGATACAGATGCAATGGACATGGAACTGCATGGTGCATACATATGTAGGAGTATGTACGAGAATGCAAGAAGATGCAGTTTGCAACCACAAACACAATCAGACGTTGTGTATACACAGGAGATGTGCTATGGAAAGATTGTAGTCGATATCATGGGATTTACTGGTCGGTCATATGGTGCTATATACTGTTATATACCTATATATATGTACGTTGTGTTGAATGTATGAGAGCGAGAGTATAATGAATGCGTGGGTCTTAGCCTTTTGGCCTTTGTGTAAGTGTTAATTGGTTATTATGATAGCTGTTAGCAAGTAATTGTAAGAATGATGCTGATAATGCTGAGAATGGAACTGGGAATTGAGTGGAATGGAGGATATTTTAATAAATGAATGCAAGGCATAGAACAATTTTTAATTTTTCAAGCAACCGCTCTTTTTTATTTTCAAACATTTTATTTTATCTCCGTGATTCATTTAGCACAACAAAATTGTCACATTATGACCGCAAAAAAGCCCCTTTTATTTGAAATAGTCGTCAGTGCATGGTATGGCATTAGTACTAATTCTATTTTAAAAACATATCGTTTTTTTGCTTGCCTCAGACCCTTGGTCCTAAGGTAGCCCAACCGGAAATGCTTTTTCGCATGCTGGTTTTTCAGTGTACATTTTTTGACACCTCACGCGTAATTCGTAACATGTGGCAACGACAAAAATGATCAGTAAGGGTTGCCACATCTCCATGAATAGACTAACAAACAAAATTCGTGCTCTATGAGTAATGTGAGAAATGTAAAAAATTATTTTCAGCGACGAAGCTCATTTTTGGCTCATTGGGTTGAACTCATCAATGGACAGTACTTTTTCAAAAATGATAAAAATCTTAACTTTACAGTCAATCCTGACTTAACGTATTCTTTTTACACAAAAAGGAAGAATTCGTTTGGTTGACATCTGGTTTCAACAAGACATGCCACATGCCAGACGGAACGCGAAACCATGAACCTATTGAAAGGCTAGTTTTGTGAGAAATTAATCTCTCATTTTGGACCGGTCCATTGGCTACCAAGATCATGTGATTTGACCCCACTTGACTACATTTTGTGGGGCTACGTGAAGTCTCTCGTGTACAGGGACAAGCCAGTTGCCCTGGAAGACAACTTTACAGCTGCCTTTGGTGGGATACCAGCCAGAATGCTGCGGACCACCTCAGAAATAATCTTTAAAAAGTAAATGGCAGGCAATTGATTTATCGCTCCAAATAAATATTTCAATCACTATTGAAATTTTTTTTTTTTTTTTAAATTTTAAAAAAAACCAACGCTTAAAAAATGACCCATTACATTTCAAATTATTTTGCATTTTTTGCAAGCCGGCCGTGTATTTATACCCGTGTATTTATACCCGTTACTCGTAGAGTAAAAGGGTATACTAAAGTCGTGCAAATGTATGTAACAGGCAGAAGGAATCATTTCCGCCCCTATAAAGTATATATATTCTTGATCAGCATCAACAGCCGAGGCGATATAGCCATGTCCGTCTGTCCGTCTGTCCGTCCGTCCGTCCGTCCGTCCGTCCGTCCGTCCGTCTGTCTGTATGAACACCTAGATCTCAGAGACTAGAAGAGCTAGAGCAACCAATTTTGAAATGTAGACTCCTATTGTCTGCACGCAGATCAAGTTTATTTCAAATTTTTGGCACGCCCACCCCCGCCCCTACAATAAAAAATGATTGAATAACTCCCACAATTTTTGAGATATCGATCTCAAATTTAAAACTTAAGTTTATATTCGCAACATCTATAAGCCTCATCAAGATCGGATGATAAATAGCCGAGTTAAAAAAATGTTGCAAACTTTTCGGCTGTCTCACCTCAGGCACACAGGATGGCTATTAAACATTTCTATGCATGAGTAACGGGTATATCGAAGTCGGTTAGAGCCGACTTTAACTTACGCTCTCGTTTGAATTTCTTTTTGTAAAATAATTTCAAAAACTTTCTTTAGTTAGTGTACCATGTAGGTAACGAACGGATATATGCCATCTTATATCTTTATGTTATGCGGTTTGAGTTTTTTATTTTTATATATCAGTAATTAATCTATACATATGTATATAAAAGTGTTTGTATGTTTGTTCTTTATAGGCCTGTAAACCGCTGAAATTTGCACAATATATTCATGTCGATCAAGAAAGAGTCTGTAAACTGGTTCGAAAGCGGTTAAAAACGTGTAAAAGTGGCTTAGAGACATAACTCAAAAATTAATTAGGCAATAAATTATTGGTTCATGAAAGGTTCAAAAGTGGTTCAGATCTATATCTCAGAAATTAATTCAGCTACATACTGAAAAGTGGGTGTGTAGGTTGGTATTTTCCTGGTTCCGAACCTGCCGGCTCAATCAGCTCAAAAGTGGTTCAGAGCCACAACACAGAAATAACTTAAGCTATGAACTCGAAATTTCGAATTTGGGTTGGTAGTATGTTGTTAGATAAAGTCCCGGTTCCGAACCAGCCAGATGAACCGGTTTAAAAGTGGTTCCGAACTAGAATATACCGGTTTAAAACCGATCCAAAGACATATCTCATAGTTATCCAAGCTATAAAAGTGAAATATGGTGTAAAGCCAACCTTCACCAATTATATCCCAACTCAAAACTGGTTCCGTACAAGTTTGGACGTGTTCAAATATTAATATCGATTTGCAGCCGGTTCAAACTTAAATATAAAGGCTTTATAGGCTAATTACATTTGCCGTGGCAAAATTTTTCATCTTTATTGGGTGGTCCTTTTAGACATCAACCTACTTACTATTTTGACAAAACAAAAATTTACAAATGTTGGATAAGCAAATAGTTATTAAGCATTTTAGCTCATGATGTGGGATATTAGATGTTTGATGTGCTCAGACTTTAACTTCTAAGCGCAAATTGCAATATGAAAATGTCTAGGGATTTGTCTGATATAGAGGCGGGAGGAAAACAGCGGAGTCCACGCGAAAACTTTTTAAATCCCCGGGATGTACGGGACGTTAAGAAAAGTTCAAATTTCAGGCGGTAATGGGATTGAAGAAAACTACTGTCCGAAAAATCTCACTTTCCCGAAGCCAATTGGAAATGGGTATAGACAAATTGTTTAGTACATTTTTTGATCAAATACACTATTTTAATTTTGTTGTCGTCGCGTGGTCAAATGCGGATGTTTGACGTATTCAGCCAAGTTACTTTGGCGTTAACCAATTAAAGAAATATGATCACAAATGAATAATATTCATTAATTGGATTAAAAACGTTGACCCTTCTTTGTCCTTTTTTAAGTTTTTGTTGTCCCTTTTTCCCCCATTTTTTGCCGAGCTGTCTCCTTTTTGAGAAATCTTCCTGGCCAATTGCACACTGTTTTTTTTGCCCTTTTTTGGCATGAACCCAAATATATTTAAATTTTCAGATTTCAAATATTAACTGGTTTATAATATTTACATACTCCTATTAGATAAAAAACAAAACATATTCATACTTTGTGGCAACACTTTTTGTGCCACGTGTTTTTTGTGAAATTGGCATCAAATATTTTCCAACTTTTAGTGCGTCTGCTTAAAAAGTTAGAAGCAAAATAAAAATTCTTAAAATGCAAATTTTTAGTTCAGATATTTAAGATTAGAAGTTGATAACGCGTTTGTCAATTTTGTTTTCGGTTGCCCAATTGTGATGCGAGTTGTTAATGTGTAATTATTGGTTGACCCCAAACAGTATAGCTGTGTTTTGTGGAAAATTAGTTAAGCATGGCACAAGGTTTTAAGTGCAAAGCTGTTAACAAAAGTGTGCAGATTTATGAGTAACTAACACTGCTGAGTAACCAACAGCTGAGTTTGTGCTTAAGTTGAATAGATTACATGGGAAAGAGATAAAAAACCATTTTTGCTTGGTAGCGTCAAACACAAAAAAGTTTTGTAAGTCGTATTTGGAGCTAAAAATAAAAGTAAAAACCGAATTTCAGCTCAATAGCGTAAAATTCTACAAAGTTGGAGCAAATCGGACAGATCAGTAATATGTCAGCTAATGAAATAGTATACCGAATCGAACTATTTTCGATAAGTTGCTAAAAAAGCTTAAAATACGTGTTCAAACCGAATTTCAGTTCTATATCATTAAAACCAACTAAGTTGGTGCAAATCGGCCAGATCGGTTATATGGCAGCTATATGAAATAGTGTGCCGAATTGAACAAAGTTCAATAAAAGTTGCTTAAGGAGCTTAAAATACATGTTCAAACTAAAATTCAGTTCAATAGCGTAAAAGCTAATAAAAAGTTTGCTCAAATCGGCCAGATCGGCTATATGGGAGCTACATGAAGTAATGGTCCAGGTGGATCCCGACTTTGCAAGTAGTATTAGAAGCAAAAAAATACGAGTACAAACCAAATTTCAGTTCAGTAGCATAAGAAACAACAAGGTTGGAGCAAATCTGCCAGATCGGTTATATGGCAGTTATATAAAATATTGGTCTAAATTGAGTGAATCATTGTAAGTTGTCTTTGGGATCCAAAATATGCTTACAAACCAAATTTGGGGTCAATATCTCAACACCTAGAGTAAAGGCAAACAAAAATCAGTGTGGATTGGGCACAAAAAGATACACACCAAATCTTACTGATAACATTTTATTGCACGGTCACTGAGTCTATTGCTTACATAGTTTTCGAATTTAAAGGTGGAAAACAATAGACAGAGTTACCCTACAACATGGACATGGCTAAATCGAACTTAATATTCTTTGTGTAGCTCATTAGTTTCTGTATAATCAAGTTTTAAATGTTTTTTGAGTTATACACTGCGAAAAAAATCAATCTTGAATCCGAGACGAAACGGTTTGAGAATTGGATAGAGGCGAGATAATATGGGTGTGTTTGTTTTAGTTATTAACATTTTCTTCTTTTTGAAAAACTTATAAAAATGTTAATTATTTATCCGCCGCTACTGAGACTTGAAACCAGTACCTCGTGGGACTTTTAGATCCGCTTAGCTAAATAAAATCATTTCAAGGGTTTTCAATCTTGTTTTTATAAGATTGCAAGATTCTCGAAAAAGAGAATTTCAATCTAGATTTTAGAGTGAAAATGTGCAAAAAAAAAAAAATGAAGTCAGTTTGTCAGCTGTGGATTCTTGTGGAATCTTTCCGAACATATTGATGGGAATTCAGGATGGGCGGAGGAAACTGTGTATTATACATAATTAAATTTGATGCAGTTTTATTTTAAAATTCGCTCCAAATGTTCGAAATCAGTTCCATCTATGATTAATTTTATTCAAACCGGAAAGACCTTAAGTTCGTCTTTTGAAGTTATTCAGCTGATAACATTTTTTTCCGTTAAATACACCGATGACTAACGCACAACTTATCTGAAGCAAACACATTCCCCACGACCACCCAAGCATCCTACTGGCACAGCAAGAATAATAATCGAACATTTCCAAAGGCTTCACGCTATTTTCCAACAAAAATAAACACACATTTTTTGTATGAATGAAACCGAGACTTTGGCGACTAGCGCCGGCTAGTTCCTGAAAGTGTGAAAGAAAACTTCAATTTTGCACGCCTTCCAGTTAAATAATTGTTTGTGTTTGGGCCTAAGCGCATTCCGCGAAGCAGGGCTCCAGCAGATGAATGGATCCCAAGCTGTGTTTTTTTCGCATCCAGACTGCGGCCAGCTGACAAGCGGAAACGCTCAGTGCCGTCAGTCTGTCATTTGCGCCAAAGTTATTTTGAATATGCAAAAAATGATGGAAAAAGCGAGAAACATCAGCAAAAAAATGAAAAAAGATTGCCCCATTATGGAATGTCAACGTGTCCCAGAGATGTTTGCGTAATGTTGTTGTTGTTGTTTCTGCTATAACTTTGTTGTAGAACATACAATAAAAGCCAACAAGTCGAGCAACAAGAGCAAGGCATACATAAGTATTTAAAGATCATAAAACCAACGTTAACTGATCCACAGAGACAGAGACAGAGACAAAGAGAGAGAGGGTCCAGGTCCAGATCTTCACAGACGAGTGTGAAATTGTCAAGTTGTTTAAAGTTTACGCAGCATTTTAAATATTTGCCAATCGGCGTTTATAGATGTTCTTGCCTGCCTGCCTGCCAGCCTGTCCGCCCGTCCGCCTGGGTCTGATGTGTGTTTCTCTAATTTTTACTGTAGCAATTTTCGCTGAAGGAGGCGGCTGCGCTGCTCTGCTCGTGGGAACCTAATATAGGCGCTGATAGTTTTTGTTTTATTTATTTGCTTGGGGTTTCTATACCCTGTAGCCAATTAAAATGGTTAAATTGGGTATTATGAGCCAATCTTGGACCGAACAGAAACCTCAAAGCAAAACGTTTAATTCATGGATGCACACAGCCTGCTTACGGCAGTGCAGACACCAATACATTTAAAGAGAAATAACATTTGTCTAATAACAATAATAAGAAAAATAGAGGAAAGTTAAGTTTACATACCCTTGTAGCTTGTACAATTTTTATAAAATAAGGTTTTTAATGATTTACGTCGAACATTCTTAGCTTAGGTATTTTCCAAACTCAGTAGATGGCTCCACTACTTGAGCCGTTTGCTTGCCGGTTTGTTATGTAGCAGCTATACGATATATTCTTCAGATTTTGACCAAAATACCCAAAAATGTGTGAAGATTGATAATATTCATAACTGGGAAGCTTAAAAACGGTACCATTGAAAAAAAATAAGTTTTTCTTACTAGAACTACTTTTTCGATCGATCGTACCTAGGGCAGCTATGTGATATAGTCATCCGATTTGGATTAAACTTGGCAGAATTGTGTGGTAGCATATAATATTGATCAGTAACAAGTTTGCGAGCGATAGCATTGAAAACAAAAAAAAATTTTTCCTACTAAGACTTTTTTTCAGAAATATAATTTGTATGGCAGCTATACTATATAGACCGACTTTCATCAAAGTTGGTGGAGGAATGAAGCGTATTTATACCAAAAGGATTCGTGCAAAAGTTTGGTTTAGATAGCTTTAAAACTGACGGAGGAGATAGCACAGGCTATATCAACTCAGCTCGTCGTGCTGATCAAGAATATATATACTTTGTGTGGTCGGAGATGCTTCCTTCTATGCGTTACAAACATCTGAAAAATTGTATTATACCTTCCATTCCATATCAGGATATTCTACTAAAATCCAAGAAGATCCTATACTTGAAATGTATACTTTTTATGCTTATAACCAAGAAGTTGTACGCTTGATGTAGGCATAAAAAGGGCTCAAGAACAACAAATCAGCAGGAACAGATGACCTGCCAGCTGAACTGTTTAAGGCTGGAGGCGAGTAGTTGGTAAGGTGCATGCACCAACTCCTCAGCAGAATATGGTCTGACGAGAGCATGTCTGAAGATTGGAGTCGAAGTGTAATTTGCCCACTTTTTAAAAAAAGGAGACCCTGCAGTTTGCGCCAACTAACGTGGGATTAGTCTCCTTTCCATCGCATATAAGATTCTGTAGTGCATTATTTGTGAACGTCTAATGCCGCTTATTAGCACACTGATTGGACCTTATCAGTGTGGTTTCAGACCTGGTAAATCCATTACAGACCAGATATTCACAGTACGACAAACCCTGGAGAAGACCTACGAGAGAAATATCAAAACCTATCATCTTTTTGTTGATTATAAATCAGCCTTTGACACACCGATAAGGTCAAGGTTCTTTGACGCCCTGTCTACCTTTGGTATACCAGCAAAGTACGTTCGACTTTGCATGATGACGTTGAGAAACACTCGATGCTCCGTCAAAATAGGAAAGAACCTCTCCGAACCATTTGATACCAAGAGAGTTTTTAGGCAGGGTGATACCCTATCGTGTGACTTCTTTAATCTACTGATGGAGTAAATACTGCGCCAGTTTTTCTTTATAAAGATCTAATGCTACTCGCATACGCCGATGATATTGACTTTTTCGGCAAAAACGAACGGGCGGTAAGCATGGCATTTTCAGAGATTGAGAAGCAGTCTAAACTGATGGGCTTAGCGGTAAATGAGGACAAGACGAAGACCCTAGAGTCCACGGACAAGAAGTCTAAGCGTCTTGGACAATTTGTTACTATGGGGGAGTACAACTTTAAGGTTGTAGAGGATTTTGTCTACCTCTTTTGTTACCGGCGACAACAACATCAGCCTGGAGATCCGAAGAAGAATTACTCTTGGAAACCGATGCTACTACGGGCTCAGTAGGAAGTTCAAGAGCAGAGCCTTTTCTCGAAGAACAAAAATAGCGCTATTCAAGTCGCTTATCATCCCAGTCTTGCAATACGGCGCAGAAGCATGGACAATGACAGCAGCGGATGAGGAGGCGATTGGCATGTTCGAGCGAAAAATCCTTCGGAGAATCTATGGACCTTTAAAAGTTGGCGATGGATACCGCATTCGAATGAATCACGAACTGTATGAGCTCTATAGGGACATCAGTCTAGTCAAGCGCATAAAGCAACAGCGGCTGCGCTGGTTAGGACATGTAATCCGGATGGATGAAGAAGCTACAGTAAAGAAGATGTACAAAGCGAAGGCGGCTGACTTTGAAGGACAAGGCAGGAGGGGTCGCCCACCACTAAGATGGGATGATCAAGTGCGGCAAGACATTTCCAACCTTGGTGTGAACAACTGGTGCCAGCTCGCACAATGCAGAAGCGAGTGGAGGAGTCAAGCGGTTGTGATGCAACATCGGGCCAATAAAGAAGAAGAAGAAGAAGATGTATGCTAGATATGAAGGCGACTTGGTTTTGTGCTTGATTTCAGTATTTTCGGCTTGGATTCAGTCTCACCGTACTGTTGACATCTATACTGCTTGTACACCTAGAACTAAAGAAGTGGGCCGCTGTTGTAAAGCCTTCTTTAAGATAAGGATGCTGATGAATTTTTGAATTTGTATCAGCGCCCACAATTTACAATATTCAGTCCGGCTTCCTTATTCCAATCTTAGCCTGGAGCGCAGTGTCTACTTCAGAGGTGGGCGACAAAATATAAAGGAAGGACTCTACAACAACTATCAGTCTGCTGTTTTCATTCTTAAACTGCTATGATGCTTGTATTTTGTTGTTATGTGAATTAAGTTGCGAGTTGAGAGTAAGAAGTTGTCGATTATTGAGTGCGTCGAACCGAACTTATTTGGAAGATTTCAGAAGTTAAAGCAATTTAAATTCTTTTCATTAACTGAAAATCAACCGACATTTTAACATTAGTGAAGTTGGAAATTCGAAAAGGAGAACGGGTAAATAAAGAATAAACCACTGAACCGAACCGAGAACGCTGTTCAATTAGATAAGATAAGATTCTTGATCAGTAACAACAGAGGAGCCGGTATGTCCTGTTTATGTTTGTATGAAAATTTTAATCTCTGAAAAATGTATTAGCAGAGCCTTGCAATTATCTATTTGTCTATTCCGAAAATTTCAATAAGATCGGACAAAAAACACGTAATTTTTAAGTCCACCTGTATGTATCCATAAAAGCACACATCATCAAATGTACAGGGTATTTAATAGTCGGTAAACTCGACTTATTTTTTTTCGATTTTCTTATAATTTTTTTTGTCAAATTGCCTCTCAATAATTTTGTGTTTTCTGGCGCACATGGCGGTCCCAGAAATCCAAGAGGATGATGATGATGTTTATTTGTGTTGACAACTTTGTTTTGGCGGGGGCGAATTTTTCTTTGTTTTTGTCCGTTAAGAAATAGAAGCTCCAGTTCCAGCCACAGTATGTGTATGTGCTTGGGATGCTGTGGCTGCCCACACCAAATGGTAAATGTCTCCACAATTTTAGCTTCGACTCCTAGTTGAGTTGTGTAGAGTTGCTTGAACCTTAGATCCAATCAAGCGGGGGCTTGGGCATCTGTGTGGGGCTGTTCTGCTCCAAGGCAAACACAAAGCCTCACACACACACACTCACTCACATCTTTATACATATCTGTGTGTATCTCCATGGACTGCTTTAACTAAATGCATTGACCCTTGTGCGCAGCTCGCTTGATGGCAGAAATACGAGTTTTCCATGTATCTATCCTCCTCCCCAAGTAACAGCTAACTGCACGACTTGTGATCGTCCCTGGATGAGTGTGTGTGTGGGGAGTTGTTCTTGAACTTGTCCTGCATCTTTTCTATGCATCGCCCTCAACACATCTTTGGGCTTGATGGTGGCATGGGGGCATTTGATTTGCTCTTCTTTCTTATTTTTAGCTCAACGTTTTAATGTTCACAAAAAAAATCAAACAAAAAATAGTCTGTCTTGGGGGAGCATTTACTTGGGTCCATTATCCATGTAATTGTGGTAAATGACTAGAAAGAGTGATCTTTGTTTGGGGTTATCTAAATGATTATATTTGTGAGATTTTGAATCTTCTGGAATCTTGTTTTGCTTTGATTGATTGTTCAATTTCATTGATCTTTATGAAAGCGACATTGTATTTGACCTATTAAATAAAATCAGTTAGTTTTTTAAAAACAAATAAATAAATTATACATTTTGAAACAATTTTTCAAACTCCGGTTAAGCTTCAGATTAGTTAACAGTCTAAACTGATGGGCTTAGCGGTAAATGGGCTTAGTATCCACACACAAGAAGTCAATGCGTCTTGGACAATCTGTGACAATGGGAGTGTCCAACTTTAAGGTTGTAGAGGATTTTGTCTACCTCGGAACAATGATAACCAGCGCCAACAACATCAGCCTGAAAATCCGAAGAAGAATTACTCTTGCAAACCGATGCTACTATACTATGGGTTCAGAAGGGAGTTCAAGAGCAGAGCCTTCTCGCGAAGAACGAAAATAGCGCTATAGAAGTCGCTCAACATTCCAGTCCTACAATACGGCACAGAAGCATGGACTTTGACAGCTGAGTATGAGGTGTTTGAGCGAAAAATCCTTCGGAAGATTTATGAACCTTTAAAAGTTGGCGACGAATTCCGCATTCGAATGAAACGCTAACTGTATGAGCTTTATGGGGACACCAGTTTGGTCAAGCGCATAAAGCAACAGCGGCTGCGCTGGATAAGACGAGTAACCCGGATGGATGAAGAAGCTCCAGTAAAAAAGGCGTACAAATTGAAGCCAGATGACTTTAGATGAAAAGGCAAGACGCGACGCCCATTACTAAGATGGGAAGATCAGGAGCGGAAAGACATTTCCAACCTTAGTGTGAACAACTGGTGCCAGCTCGTACGAATCAGAAGCGACTGGAGGGCATTTATAGGAGAGGCCGAGACCGTCAAACGGCTGTGATGCAAGTATCGGGCCAAAAAAGAAGAAGAAGAAGTAGTTATAGGGTTGCAGCTTCATAAGGAATATATTGGAGAAATTCTGCTCTATAGATATCTTAAGCAAATTAAGGACGGCGCGTGTCTATTTGAATCCCAGCGACCGGAAACCTTATAACTTGGAAATGGTGCGAAATGTCTTAACTGTTTCTTCAATCGATTTTCCTGATACAAATTCACAAAATTTACAATGATATTTATCTTAAGATAGGCGCCTTACCTTATCAAACTCGTCGATAAATAAACCGAACCGAACCGTTGGCATCTTCGGTTTTTGGTTCGATTCGGTTCACGGTTCGGTTTACGATCATGAATAAGCGGTTCGGTTTGGATCAGAACCGAATCCTTGCGAACATATATAAATGTAAGTTTCAAATTTCAGATCGAATTGTAAAAAATTGTGGAAGTCGTGTCGAAAATTTGAAACAATCTTGATCTGCGTGCAGACAATAAAAGGTTTACATACGAAATTTGCCTGGTACATACATCTGCACGATCTTAGTGCACCTCACTCTACGTGTAACTCTACGAGTAACGGGTATTAAAAGGCAAGTTTTAATCAGGTATCGTTGATTTTGATGATCCATAGATCTATCGGGACTTAATTGGTTAAGTATGTTGCTAAAATTGTGTTAAACTCAGTCCTAGATTTACTAAATCCACTCACAGGTTTTTTCAAGGTACTTAAAGTAGGCGATGTAGTTCCAGTGATGACCATCATATTCTCCCCAAATCTATTTACTGAATTTGTATTGCTCTCTTGGCTTCATTTGGCTAGTGTGGTTTATTTAACGTTCTACATTTTTACGCCTAATCCGAACGTCAAAGTTTTAAAAGCTTTTTCAAAGCTACTTACTTCACAGCGGGAACCAGTAAATGGTGATCGGTTGTGTTATAGCAGGCAAGCCCAAAAGCAGTATACGACAGAGCACTCACCACAACTCACAAAGAAAAGCACCAATACCAATCATGAAATTGTTGTTGGTCAGTTTGCTTGCGCTCGCAAACACCAATCAAAGAAGAGAACAAAACCGGTTTTTGTTCTACGCGTCGCATACACACGAAATCGTTAGCATGTGTGTCGTTTTGTATGCCTCATGCCTGCATGTATACCAGAGTTCTCCAGCGATAGCCCCTGGGGCAGGAACATTCTCGCCAATTCGCACCGAATGCTTGCCAAAGTCATGCATCACTATGTGTTAGAGAGAGACACAGTCACATTTTCACGCTCTCTGCTTGGGGAACCCTGATGTATACGATCATTGATTTCCTATGTTCGCAGCAATTACAATAACAAAACGTATCCAAAGAGCATACGGCTGGGCATCGCTGTGTTATAGTTTGAATAAAACCAGATACGACTGACGGGCACTGACGAGTTATCAGTCTTGTTCTTAATTATACTACTTATTGAAAAGTAAATCGAATGCCATTCCGTTTCGGTTTTGTTTTTCGTCTTCTCAACACCGTACGAAATAGCTTTCTTTTTACTTTTTGCAAACCAACGGTCCAAGCGAGAATGGCACTAGATACACAAATGAGAAACAACAGCTTCCAGCGAATCGATCGAAAATGCAACAGTCTGAAATGAGAGAGGTTGACTTTTAGGTTTCACTTTTCGTTTTTGCAGGCAGTGCCAATTTCTGGACACATTAAATAAAAAAAATCTTGGTAAATCAATTAAAGACTTGAATGCAAATCAAATTTCACTTACAATTTCTAAATTGATCACAGAATAAAGGAAAAATTTACTTTATGTACATCTAACAACTGTACGAGTGCGTAATTTAGGAATTACTTTACGTACGTACCGGTATGTACCGGTAAAATATAAACAAAGATCGATCATTGGTTTTGCTAAGACATAATAATTACCCTCCGTTCTACGCAAACTGGCTTTTCTCAAAAGCTAATGTGGAAACATTGTCGTGTTGCCTGACCACCATTTAGGTAAATCTTACTTATTTTTTAAACATTTTAAGCTCAGGTAATTGGTTATGATTGATGGAATTAAACTGTACTTTGAAAATACTTAACTATTTCTAATTGTCCTGTTTCTTTTCATACAAATTCATGTATGAATCGAATTAGTCTTCACTTTCAGCTAATGGATTTGTGTCAGAGCTGCTTTCCTCAATAAGTTTCACGGGAACAGAAATGGATATTTTCTGTTCAAAGGGTCTAAGAATATATGCAGCCGTGTTCCCAATTCCACTTCTACAAAAGTTTAGTGATTTAGAGTCAAAATCTAGTACTAAAACCGGTTTTAAAACACAACATTTTTTGGAAATGGAATTTGAAAATGGAAATTGAAAATATGGCTGATATATTCTTTTAATCCACTTAAGCCCTATACGGACATCCGAAGTACGTAATTTAGCTAACTTCGTCATCTGTTTAGTCACCAGAATAAAGAAAAATTTAAATCTGTGGGGTTTTTAGTTTAACTGGCGGTGGGTCACACTGCTCGTTGTTTTGATGCCCAAGATGATCTTTTGCTAAGGCTCAGACACTACTCCCCAAGTCTTGTTCAGAAAATTCAAGTCCGAATGCTTGGGGTGGGAAAGATCCCACTTTAACTAAAAGCACTCCATCTGATCTATGCAGGCAGAAGCAGATTGACCTTACATGGTTCATTCTTAATGTTGCGTCAGCTGCTCAAAGCACAATAAGGCCCACAGCCAATTTACATAGACTCCATAAATGTGCTGTTAAGCGTAACATTTAAATTCTTAACTCCGTACTTGCAAAAAAAAAAAAAAAGTTAAAGTGGAGAAAACGTAACTTCTGCTTCTTCTTCCCCCAGTTTATGTATGAAACTTCTTGTTACTTTGGATGTCCGTATGGGCATTTAGGATGGAATATTATCAAAGAGACTAGTCTCGCGGTTTTCTATTTCACGATACAAAAGTTTTGCTATGCCAAATCTTTTTTGATGTGAAACATCTTTAATTTCGGTGGGAGTAAAATTTAATTTCAGCGTCACGTGACGCGTATAATTTGTGTTACTGTTTGGGGGGAGTGTCCCGGCACGCACACGAGGGTGGGCAGATGTGGAAAGAGGAGAATGAGAGGGTTAACAGTGGGTTAACTGTGAGTTCACAGTGAGTTAACATCTTAACAGCGACTGTTGTTGTCTATGGAGAAGCACAATAAACAAGAGTTACAGATAAAAGAAAGAACAAAATTTTAATCTAGCATCAAAGCCTCGAGTGTTAACGACACTTACACCTTCTTTTATTTTAAAGCTTACGATTCAATCAAATTTTTTGAAATTTCCTAAAACTAAGTACCAGCTTCACAGTCTAGTTTTTTCACTCAAAATCGAAACTGTATCGGTACAATGCTTAGGTTCCTTTTGGTTCCAAAAATATCGGTACACAAAAAGTTTAAAATATACGTTTCGTTTCTGGATCTGAGTTTTAATCGGTTCTTTTCGGTATACGGTTTCGGTTTAATTTCCTGGTATAAAGTGATGTACCCGCTCAGTTGAAATTGCAACAGCCAAATCACGCACCTTCATTATCATTCCATGGGTTTTATCAACGATTTCTGACGGGACGACCTCTTTTGGGCAATCGCAACCTTCGGCTTTAGTTGTGCTCTGTCCACACCACCGCAACCGCAACCTCAATACTATTTATCTTGTCTTTTCTTTATATAAAAGTACTTTTTGAGCAGACGAAATTTACAATTTCTTTTTTTCCTAATTCTACTTTTGACACACATACTAAATTTCCCAGCATTTTCAAAATAGGATGGTATCCTTTTAAAAAGTCTTTGAGTCCATCAATCTGCGACTAAAAATTTGCACTTAAAATGGGGCTTTGTGTCTTTTATTAAATATGACCAAATAAATATGAATATTAAAGGAGAATAATATGCTAAATCCATTTATCGCTGCAGGTCTTGTCACTTTTCTCAATAATTTCTTAGCCTGAGCAATCGGAAGTAATGTGTACAAGTGTCGCATACTAAGTATGAAACGTCTGATATTATTCCCACGGGACCCTCAGGGCACATTAAAAAATGGAAGCGAAAGCAAAAGAAACATAACAAGTACCACCAACACCAGTCATAAGTATCGATATCGGGCGAGAAAACATTGCCCCGTTTGGGCTGACTATCAAATGGACGCAAAACGCGCTAAAACCCTCGCCGATAAGCGGCGAGTAGGGAGGGTGTATAGGACAAACAATAGCGACAATGCTTGGTATCTCGCATACTTCCTAATCGCTTAATTTGTTTGGTTTTCTGCCAGCAGGACCACCGACCAGTCATCCACTAATTGGCCGAGTGCAAAATGAAAAAATAATATTGTAAAGGAGATCTCTTTATTGGTGGCTGGATCACAGGAAGCAAGTGCAATGTGAGGCACAAAAGAAAATCTCTTTCTCGTTTTCAATGGCCAAGGATCTACGGCTGCCCAAATGACTGATGCGGCCACAATGTGCTAATCTTTTGGCCGGGGAGTTCCAACATTGTTGCCAATTTTCCACAGGCTGACCGCAAATAATCAGACAGGAAGCTGTGCCCCAGAGCACCCACATACCTTACTGCACCAGCGCAGAATAGATCTCTGTGTGGGCTGAGCATACAATTTCATTAGCAAGTCCCTCGGAATCCCTTTAGTTGCGTGCAAGCATCAGTTTAAGTGGCTTTTAATGCCTCTATCTTGGCGCCCAATTAATTTTGTCCAATAAAATGAAAATTATATGCATAAAAAGGGGTATATATGTACAATAAGTGTGTAGCTGTGTGCGTATATAAAGGAATGACTTGCAGGGAGGCCATGGGCAGACCCAGACCCCAGACCAACACGAAGGGCGTGCAAAGCGCTAAAGCAGAAAACAAAGATTTGCAGAAATTTTGGCGCCAAAATGCAAGTTGATAAACCAGTTGCGTTGCATATTTGCCTCAAAATCTTTGCGCCTTTTCAAGGCTTTGTATGTGTATTTGAGAGAGAGAGTCACTGTCGCTTATCGGCGCCCGTCAGCATCAGCGTCAGACCAGGCGACGGTCAGCCAGTCGGTGCGGTCTACATTTATAGTAAGCTTTTTTTTCCACTCACACATACAGACACTTGCGCACACAAAACTTATGAGTGTTTGAATGCCGAAATCAGTGACGGAGGCTGACTGGATACCCTTCGAAACCCTTGTCAAAGGCACAAAATGTATATGACAAGCCATCGTTTAAATTAACGATTTTCAAAAATTTCAAGTTTAAGTAAATATCTGCAGTGTTACAAGAACTTGGGGCTTAAATCTACTTGAGACAAAACTGTATATACTTTTAAGATTTGACGCGGATTTTCCCAAATTGGAAAATAATTTTTTAATTTCTTTTGTTCAAAAACAATGATTTATTTTAAAATACCGCTGCTGAAAAATATGGCTTAATCTGGATCCCGATCCCCCCTTTTCCAACCTTGGCAGTAGGTTTATCAAATTTATACCTTTGCATTGGTTAATAAATAAGAAATATACATTGGATTTTTTCTCTTGTGCGAAAAATTATAAGCACACACTCCAAGAGATTGAGAGAAGCTGGGCCTGGCTCCTTTGGGGCTGTAAAGCCAATTTTACATTTACATGGGATTTGAGGTAAAATCATGATTTTTATAGGTGTTACAACAGAATATCTGATTGTATACATATTTGTTTCTTGGAAAGTAGATGCAGTATTTGTTTAACTGAATGCGAAGGACAAGTCGGTACCTACCGAATAGCAAAAGCGTAAGTTAAAGTCGGCCCTGACCGACTTCAATATATCCGTTACTCGTTAAATGATTAATAGATTTCCCTTATGTTAAATAACAGAGCATTAATGTTCACATATTAACATTATGTTTGCAGACAGCGCATGCTGACACCCAAATATATGAAAACACCCAAATATATGAAAAAAGAAGTGTTCCTTAAGAAAAATCCAAACGAAAAGACGCAAAGAATTGTATAGCTCCGGTATTTATTATGCTATCTTTCTAACATTCTTACAGATTATTGACGTTGGGGATGAACATGTCAGTGTAAAGTATAAACTCGAGATCTTCAAAATTGTGGGAGTTATTCTCCATTTTTTATAGCGGGGAGGAAACCCCTTCCCCTTTGAAAATTTGGTTAATCTAGATCTTCTAGTCTCTGAGATGTTGTTGTTTATACAAAGGGACGGATAGACGGCAAAATCGTCTCGGATGTTGATGCTGATTTAGAATATATATACATTAGGGTGTCCCAAAAAAATTTTTGTTTTGGCTCACGCATTTTCTGAAAGCTTTTAGGGGTAAGTATTTTAGATTTTTTTTTTCAGATTTTTCGGAAAACGTTTAGAGATAGCGCAAGTCGAATTTTCCCCAAAAATCGGGTTTTCCGTACTGTTTTTGAATTTTATTTATAACTTTGTCAATAATCACGATTTTCATAGTTTTCAAATCACCATTTTTAAAGAAAAATGTCCTAATTTTAATTTTATGAGCATAAACGATAAGTTTTGGCTATGCCTTTGCGCATTTAGGTACCATATATTACATTTTTTCGAAAATTTTGCATAAATTTTGTAAATAACGTTTTATAACTCTTAAAATTTCTATGAAAATCAAAAAAACTAGTGATGCAGTTTAAAAGATGGGTTAATTTTAAAATTAATTTTAAAAAAAATTTTCATTTGCCCTCACCGTTTCAGAGTTATACTCTTTTAAAGCTTTTTACTCCTTTCATGAAACTAATAACTAATAACAAATAAAACTAATAAACTTTTTTGATTTCAATGCTATCGCTCTCAAACTTGTTACTGATCAATATTATATGCTACCACACAATTCTTCCAAGTTTGATTCAAATCGGATGACTATAGCATATAGGTGCCATAGGAACCATCGGTCGAAAAAGTAGTTCTAGTGAGAAAAACTTTTTTGTTTTCAATGGTAGCGTCTTTATACCGTTGTAAATATTATGTTTCCACACAGTTTTGGGGAGCTCGGTCAAAATCGGATGAATATAGCGTATGGCTGCCACATATCAAACTGGCAAGCAAATGCTCAAGGTAGTGGCGCCATCAAGCTACAAGGGTATATAAACTTCGGTCGACCCGTAGTTAGCGTTCCTCTATTTTTGATTTTTGAAAGCAAATTAAAATGTTTTTTTAAATTAATTTAAAAATTTACCCATCTTTTAAACTGCATTACTAGTTTTTTTGATTTTCATTGAAATTTTAAGAGTTATAATGCGTTATTTACAAAATTTATGCAAAGTTTTCGAAAAAATGTAATATATGGTACCTAAATGAGCAAAGGCATTGCCAAAACTTATCGTTTATGCTTATAAAATTAAAATTTGCAAATTTTTCCTTAAAAATGCTGATTTGAAAACTAAGAAAATCGTGATTATTGACAAAGTTATAAGTAAAATTCAAAAACGGTACGGAAAACCCGATTTTTGGGGAAAATTCGATTTGCGCGACCTCTAAACGTTTTCCGAAAAATCTGAAAAAAACTCAAAAATACTTACCCCTAAAAGCTTCCAGAAAATGCCTGAGCACCCGTAAAATAAAAAAAAAAAAATTTTTTTTGGGACACCCTAATATACATATGATATCCGAGATACCTCCTTTATCCTGTTTCATACATTTGTATGACCTTAGTTAGTTTGTTGTTGGGGGAATAGCGGATTGCGACCAATACTACACTATTGTGCCCCCATACTGATCTTACAACTCTCCTAGCAGAACTATTTCCTGTACATATGACAGGATTTTCGTGGGTTCTAGGTTACTTATATTGTTGGAGCGTAAGCTGTGTTCCCCAAATCTGTTGAATCTGCGGCTCGCTAGAGCATCGCATTGGGCTAGTATATGTTCTGAGGACTCCTCCTTCTCTTCACAGTATCTACATAGTTGGGTGTTTATGACCCCGCAGCCTGCAGTGGCCCGTGTAGAGCCCAGTCAGTATCCTTAGGGCATTCTTTCCTTATTGGATTAATTTCTGAAACCTTTTCAGGTTGTGGTCCACTATTTATGATTTTGCTTTTCTCATGGCCCTGGTGTTTACCCAGGAGGCTGTTCTCAGCGTATTCTCTTCCTTTCTAAGGAGCTCCCTAATGGTGTGTTGGCCTATACAACAGTAGGGTTCCGGTCCTACCACTGCAGTGGCTGCACCTTTGCGTGCCACTTCGTCGACCATTTCATTTCTGGGGATGTTGTTGTGTCCCGGTATCCAGCGTTGGGACAGGTTGTTCCTGCTGCCGCCTAAGTCCAATTTGTTCTTTGTCTCTAAGACGAGCTTAGAGCTGAACTTATGACTGCTAAGCGCGTTAAGTGCTGCTTGACTATCTGAGAGGATAGCAATTTCCCCATTATGCTAGTTTTTTCCCATATTGAGAACTGCGGAACGGGAGATAGCTCAAACCTTTTCTTTCCAGATGCTGCTACCCCAAGTCCAGTTCCTTGGGACGTCAGGGACGCGTCTGTGTGCCACTGAATTATGTGTGGTTGCATTTTATATGTCTCTTCTAGTGAGATCTAATCTCTCTTATTACTTTTCTGTACAGTGAAATTCCTGTCGAAGTGGAACTCTGCCACAATCTCGTCTCTGGCTTGAAGGATTATACGGATTTCTTCTCCAACCTCTCAGAGTCCCTCAGGCTTACTATGTAGTTCCTGCCTACTCCTTCTGCTGTCAGTCTGAGCAATGTGGCTTTTTTATTCAAGCAGATGGTATGGTGGAGTGGAGTTAGCTCCATCAGTACTTCTAGGGCCGCTGTCGGACAGGTACGCATGGCTCCGGTCATGCATACACATGCCAGCCTTAGCAGCTTTTGCAACTGAGTCCTTACAGTGGGGAGATTGGCTCTATCTCCCCACACGACAGCTCCATACGTGAGAATCGGTCTCACCACCATAAGGTATAGCCACCGAGTATGTGAGGTGCCATGCCCCACGATTTTCCGGCTATGCTCCTGCATGTGTATAGTGCCCTAGTACACTTACTGAGTGAGTTCTCTATGAGCTTGTCATATCTTAGCACGATCTTAGTGAACCAATTTCACTCTACGAGCAACAGGTATATGAGTCAGTTACCAATTTCATAAAATTGTAAAAAAACCCAAAGAAGTAGTTAATAGTAATTATGAAAATCAAAAATCTGCCAATCAAGTGGGAAATTACTAAATTATTCCAGATCAATGTACAAGCGTAATTTCCAGCTGTGAGATATTCTTGGAAATAAAACCGTTAAATGGATAAGAAATTGCTTTTCAAGACCACAAATTTTGCTCAGTTAACTGCAACTATGGTTGGGATAATACTGAACCGCAAACAAAAACAATGAATGACTAATTGTAAAGTAAAATCATTTCACCGTGACTGACGAATCATTAAATCTGGAATAGTAACATAGAGAATGTATTCTCTTTAAACTGCTAAGAGACTAAGATCAGGTCCACCATTTTTCGCTTGTTACCAAGTACTGAAGCCAGCCAGATGCATTGTATTAGCCTAACTTTATAATGTTTTGATTGAAAAATCTTGTCGCTCATTCGGATCTTGTTTTTTTGGTCGGTACCTTACGCAGCATTTAGCATTAGTTTGTTTCTATGCTGTCTCTCCCGACAGTTTTAAGCTATCTTAATTAGTCTTTCTACGAAGTCTTGAAACACATATAGGCGGCACTTTTTTTGGAATTATATTTTGAGTTTTATTTGCTTGAAAGTTGACCGATGACCTCTATATTCTGAGGCAAAAGTCTTGACATCTGCACCAACTTGCTTTTTGCCTGCTGATTGCTTAACTTATAGTATGGCTGCATTCTATACTGTAATTTGCCGTACTGTCACGAGTGTGATCGATTATCGCTTCCATTCAGATGCCGCCTTTTGTATTACGTCTGAGCTACTGACTTAGATTCACAGACAAGGTACTTTAGAGACTTTACTGAACGAACAGAAAACAAACATGCTATACAAAATGTAGAACATTTAAGAGAAAGGGTCGCTCTTCAAACATGAGCTTTGAAGGTTTATATAGCAAGCTTAGTAGACTTTCGTGCACGAATTGTTATGGTTCTAATACTTCTCAAATGGAGTATTTTCTTTGTGTTGAAAACAAGGCTGTAAACCTTTAAAATTCTGCAGAAAGTTCGGTCCGGGGTTTTCGAACCTGTTGTAAGACCAAAGGTTTGGTCCGTGGACCGGTTCCTGGAACCTCAGAACCCAATGTTTTGGATCGAACTTCGGTTCGCTTGAACATTAAAGAATTTTATCGATTTATTAATACAAATTTTTAATAATAATATTATTTTTCTGGATATGTATTTAGAAACGACTGCAAATAGACGACAATATCTATATTGAACAAGAAAGAAAGTCGGTCAAGCCCGACTATAACATACTCTGTACCCTTTACGTTGCAGCTCGCATTTGCTCACGAGTTATACTCGCTCATCTCTAAGTTTCACTCTCTCTCTCTCTTTCTGTCTTTGCTGTGGTGATGGGTGGGGGGTGTTTACTGGCCGTTTTTTGCTCATAACTTGAGTATCGTTCATCCGATCTTTATCATTCCTTCATCAAATCGATAAGTAATTTTGTTTACAAGGTATCTCTAGAAGGTACGAACGATCTATCTTCAAAACTGTAGGAGATATGACGTTTTTTCCAAATTGCGGGGGCGGGAGGGGGCGTGGCAAAAATTGAAAATAAACTTGATCTGCCTGCAAGTATAAGAAATATATGCCCCATACATGTCAAACTTCTATCTCTTACCATCTCTGAGATCTCTTCGTTCATACGGACGGACGGACGGACGGACAGACGGACGGACGGACAGACGGACAGACGGACATGGCTATATCGAATCGGCTGTTGATGCTGATCAAGAATATATATACTTTTTAGGGTCGGAAACGATTCCTTCTCCCTGTTACATACTTTTGCACAAACTTAATATACTCTATGTACCTTCGGTACAGAGTATAAAAACTGCTCAGTCGACACCGCACCGTGGTCGGACTTGTATGGAAGTAGGCGACAAAAATAGTTCTACGTGTGCTGCACGTCTATAATTTAAGCCGTAAGCCTATAAGCCTTCGCTTTATCAGTATGCAACCAATATCCCTCCCACTTTCCACCTACTTCCCACTCACTTTCCCCCCACTTTCCACTCACTTACCACCCACTTTCCACCCAGTTTCCACTCACTTACCACTCACTTACCACTCACTTCCCATCCATTTTCAACCCACAGCCCACCCACATCAGATTCATTTGACTTTTGAGCTTTTTTTGCCACTGTTTTTTGACGCTGGGCAGCTCCCGGCAGCTGATTCTGCTTGGATTTTTATCTATATTATTAACAATTAATAATAATAAGTATATAAACATCGGAATCGATCGGCATTACAGCTAAAAGCTTAAGGGAAAGTACAAACAGTCAACGAAAAACACTCACACTCAAAGACAAAATGTCTTTTATGATTTTGTTTTGTTTTAAACGATATACCACAATATACAAAGTGTTAAATAGTTTAAATCATAGTTAATACCTGTTCGAATGATATCCATATTATTAAAAAGTAATTGGAACTTTTATTTGTTAATTTTTTTACTTTACAACTTAACAACTTAACTTACTTAAAGGGATTTTTTCACAAAGAGCGAATGGTCACACTGAAATAAACGTTTGTTTCAAAAAGATGATTTATTTATGATATGATCGACATGCTTCAAAGTGTACAATTTTGACTTCGATATTTTTATTTTTGTCATATGGGAGCGACCTCTGTGCACCGCATCTGTCAGAAATTAGTCAACTGCTCGCTCTCACTTACGCTCTCTGGATACATTTGGGAATGTGTTTCCTATGTGGCACTATAACTATCTCGTTTTACACTATCGCTCAACACCGCTCCAAATTGAGGGGCAACGCCAATGTTATCTCGAATACTTATTGCTCCATGGCTTACAAATCGAATTAAAAGTGTTTTTGGTTTATATGCGAAGTTACTCAAAAAAATGAACGGTTATTAGATAAGGTGACTCATGCTAAGTGAAATGAGACCGACTGTTTAATGCAGTGTAGCTTTGTTCAAAACGCAGTCGCTTATACTAAAATCTCTTGACATTTCCAATATTTCCCTGTATGTGTCATTACTAATTTTTCGAAAATGTGGTCCGGATCGGGTTCAGGTTCAATTCAATTACTTTCGTCGCAAATCCAAAGTGTTTCTACTTATCGTTGTCGTTTATTGTTCTAAGTACGTTTTCTAGTATCTAGAATTTGACTTTAGAAACTTTTTCTATTCTTTTAAAATAAATAAAAATCGATTGTATTTAAATTTTATAAAATTTTAAGTTAATACAATGAAATCCATCACATAAATTTTCAACAAGTTCATCACATAGTCAAAATTGCTTCTTTCTATAAGACCCGACAAATAGCTGAGAAGACCAAAGGGAAAAGGTACGCAAGTGTAGCCAAAAAATAACAGAGGATGCTATGGCAAAGGCGATGCATAATTTGTAATAAAGCTTCAGGACTAATGTGTTTTTCTACCTCGAATCATAAAAAAAAAACCAAAAAGAATGAACGCAAAATGTGAGCCTTTAAACTTTTCACTTAATGAATCTAAGCGGAGTGCGCGGTATGAGGTTGATGGTGAATGTGAATCGTCGCCGCCTTCGTCGTTCACGTCGTCGTCGCAGGTAGTAAAATTGTGCAACATTTTTTCCCAGGAACTTTTTGTTGTTGTTGCTGTTTGTTGGCTCGCTCCTTATTGAGGCATATCGAGAACTGGTGCCACAGCATTCCATGGGACATCCACCAAAGCCAAAAAACCAAAGCCCCACCAGCGCGGATGTATCAAAGCCCTAAACAGCCATTGATCAATGGTATTTGTTGTTGGTGTTGCTGTTGCTGTAGATGTTGCTGCACTGTCTGGTTAGAACTGCAAGTTTACCTGACCAAAACCATTTAACGTGCCAGACACATTTTCGGCGAAATGTTTTTAACAGCCAACAAAAGTGCAGGTCGTCGACAAAAGGATCGGACGAAAGCTAAGAACTTTTTTGTGTGTCCCAGACATTGGGAAGGCAGAGACCTTCAAAAGAAGAATTTTTGCACTGCAAGAGCTCGCTGCGTGATTAGAGAACCAAATTGAACGATTCGGTTTGGTTGGGATTGTTTATTTATTATTTTTGTTGTATGAGAATTTACCTCCAATCTCCTCGCCCACAATCGCGACATCTTACATACCCACTTGAGCTGTGGTATTGCAGAGAAGTATGGTACACTCAGAAAAAAAAATCACACATTCTGTGCTTAATCCTGGGAAAATAAATTACGAGCGATCTACAAGTTCTGACGGAGTTTTTTATTATACAGATACATATAAACATGTGTTTATGTTCATGTGAAGTTGGACATAAAACCATATTATTGTGCGTTCTGGAAACCGGCCTTTAAACACTAAATTATTCATTCATGTACGAAAATTGATTTTTAAATCCCTAAATTCTTGATTTCATGATAAGGTTAAATATGTTAGCACGTTCGATCGGGTTTGAGTTAAGGAACTTTCAGAGCTCAATACATATAAGCCTGTCTTTGACTGAACTAATTCGTGTGCTCAGTTTAAGTCGATAAATGCTTGGATAAAGAACTTTAATCGATACATATTTATATATATGTATATGTACGTATGATTGCATATTTGTTCATTATACGCGTCTAAGCCGCAATTCGATATTCATGAAATTTTCTTAGTATGTTCATATCGATCAAGAAAGAGTCGTATGCTATGTATCAACTGAACCGGTTTAAAAGCGGCTTAAAAGAGACAGTGACATATCATATTTAAGCTATGAACTGTAAATTTGTTCTGGAATTTGGTAATATAGAGTTGAATATTTGACTGGTTCAGAACAGGATTCGAACCGGTTCCAAAGTGGTTCATTGCCATACCTCGAAAGGTATTTATAAATTTTGTGTGAAGGCTGGATATATATAGAGTTTGATATTTATCTGGTTCAGGATCGAATTCTAATCGGTTCAAAAGTGATAGCTTGTCCTAAACCAGAAATTATTTAAATTATGATCTATAAATTTGGATATATATAAATAGTTTCAGTTATGAACTGGAAACTTGGTGTGTAGGTTGGTTGTATGGTTGTTGGATAATTTCTCTGCTCCGAACCAGAAAATCTTGAAATGGGTTATGAATATATTTAAGATTGGCTCATATTAGTTCATTTTGATTGTTTTCGCATGAAAATATGATCAAAAATAGTGTTTTTAAGTACTTTTCATTTTTTGGTCTCGGTGGACTTTTCTGTGGAAATGCCCAAATATACTTATATGTTACGCACGCACAATTTTAGTTTTAGACTTCACTTCATATCGTTTCAACATCAAGAATTTAGCACAAATCCATCTAAATTCAATCACAATCATATCTAAATTAATGCATCCTTTTTTTCTGAGTGTACGTTCATGCCTGTTGTGTACATGTTTGTTATCGCGGTTTTGCCACGATCGCTATGTGTGGTTTTCTGTCCCGCTGTGTGCGTGTGTGTGTGTGTTTATGTGTGTATGTGGAGGGTCTTGGGTTCTGGGTGTGTGACGCAATTTTTGGCGCGAAACTTGGCGTCTGATTTGGACTTTTGGTGTGTGCCATTGGGGCACGCTTTCGTTGCAAGAAGATAGACATTCTTTTGTGAGAATTTTCTTTTTAGAGTTCAAAGGAAGTTGGAGACTTCCCGCATCCGTTTCCTCCTTTTTTTTTCCAGAAAGGAAGTATTTCCTACTTCCACACTAACTGGCTTTGGAGCCTTTATAAGCCAAATTATGATTTGATCCTAAATAAATATCACTGCAGACACCACCACATGACCACATCCGTTAAACAAAGTTCGCTGTCAGGTCGATTGACCGCAAAAAAAACCATTCCAAAGAAGAACTGAAGTGACATTCGTCGTTTGTAATCCAATATTCTTGAACGATGCGTATGCATTGGACAAGGTTTACGTTACATAATCGAGATACATGTTGTCAGCCACTTGACTGTCGACTTGTGGCCGGAACGAATGACAGTTATGTATACGTTGCGAACTTCAGATTTGGTAGCGGGAAAAACTACTGATGATCCCCGGGGGGCGTGACACCTTGCGCAATCCTAGGATTTTGAGTTTCGTGGAAACACCGCAAAGTGCTTAGCTAAGCGCCTGGTGACACACGATACCTCTGTGTAGCAGTTAGAGAAAGTGGTCCTATCGGTAGGGAAATCTAAGCGCAGCACTTGAATGGACACTTGAGTGTCCATTGCCAATGCGTTGGTCAATTAATGTGCCCGGCAAAGGAACAAATATCCCAGATTTCGCCGTTGACACTCCAAATAAGAAGAAACTGTGTTTTTTTTTTAAGAAGTTGTCCCTTGTCTGTCTCGCTGCGTCCTGTGGTGTCTGCGTCCTAGCGTCCTGTTAAGCAAACAACAAGTGATTTGTGTGGAGAATTTTAAGGCTCTTAAGACATGGGGAAGACACATCAGCTGAGAAGGGCTGGGAAAATTTTTGTGCAATCAGCTGTTGAAGGTTTATGGGAAAATGGGACGTTACTAAAAACCTGTTTGACTTTTTGTTGTGCGAGTGACTTGTTGCTTTTGTCCTGTATACCCAACAATGGACTCAGCAAATCATCAAGTGCTGCCGTTGATGGGAATCGAAGTCGTTCGGGAGATTGCACCATCATTTTTCAGCTGCACGAGCGTGGCGAGTGGGCAGCAGCAATCGGGATTGTACCTGCCATGTGCTGATCTCACGCTTGCTAAACAATAAAGTTGGAAATTATCCCTCCATAAATAGACCCTAATAACGCTATTGCTGTTGGCTTTGTTGTGTCAAAATTGCAGAATTATTGTCCTGGGAAACGGGCTCCACCCAGGTTTCAAAGGACCACCATCAGAATGGCCCAGGCCGGCGAAATAAATGCGAAATAACCAACCAATTATTTTGGTATGTAAGCGTCTGGATCTTCGCTTTTGTGGGCAACTCCATTTGGCTGTGCATCGTGATAAATTGCAAGGCGGAACCCCAAAAATAAAAAAATTTGGATTCAAAGAGCAAGTCTAATCTCTTGACTTGAAAAGCCGCAAAAAATACCACTTAAAAACCTATCAACCAAGCTCAGAATCAAACTTTGGTAAATTTTGAACAAATTAACGTATTTATACCCGTTACTCGTAGAGTAAAAGGGTATACTAAAGTTCGTGCAAATGTATGTAACAGGCAGAAGGAATCATTTCCGACCATATAAAGTATATATAATATATTCTTGATCACGCATCAACGAGCCGAGTCGATATAGCCATGTCCGTCTGTCCGTCTGTCTGTATGAACACCTAGTACCTCAGAGACTAGAAGAGCTAGAGCAACCAATTTTGAAATGTCAGACTCCTATTGTCTGCACGCAGATCAAGTTTATTTCGAAATTTTTGCCACGCCCACCCCCGCCCCCACAATAAAAAATGTTGAATAACTCCCACGATCTCAAATTTAAGAAACTTGGACTGGGAAAAGTGCGCGTGCCACCGCCTATTTCCCTTAAACTGTTATATGCAAATTTTGTGTATTAAATTTTCTGGTATTGTGTATCATACTATTATCTCTTACCTACAAAAATCATGTTTTTATATCATACAGCTCGAATCGGAGTTGCAAATGTAAATATATTTTTAAAGTCAAATTTTTTCATTTTTATTATTTCATATATTTTTAATCGAACATTTCTACATCAAAGTCACATTTTTATCAGAATCGGTCCCGTCATTCAATAGTTGGTGCTCTCTGCAACTTCCAAAAGTGCCAGAACATCATCCGAAAAAGGGTTCTTCTTATTTTTATTTTTTCTTTGGGTCACGCATAAGCTTGAGATCAATCGATCGCTAGCGTCCATAGTTTCCATTACTGACTTCAATAAACATCTTTGAAGACATCTTGCTTGGTTTCCGACAGCCTTTCCTTAATCTTTTCTAAAACAAAGTCAAAAATTGACGATACTTTGCACTTGTTTTGTAACCATACGTCAAACAGTTCTGCATGCGCGACCTCAAAGTTGTCTGGGGAAATTTGTGTTCATATGGAATCGGGTGGTTTTGGGTAAAAACAATTGGTGTTTTATAAAGAAGACACTTTGACAAACAAGACTTCATTTATAGTTACGACAATCTACTAACCTTTTTCTCCACAAAACAAAATTAATTTTAGGTTAATTTCGCCTAAAACAACAGAGCACAAAAACACGTAAAACATAAGACAAAACACAGTTACACAAAAAACACAATGACAATCATATAAAACTAACCTTGGGCTATGTTTTCCATATTTCTTCTAAATTATTTGGCTAATGCTTTTAATATTTTAAAGCAAATAAAAATGGAAAACATTTTTATTTTATCTAAGTGCCTGGCAAAACTGTCGAGGCTGGATTATATGCAAAAAACTTAGATTTCTGAGATTATTCTCAGTACAGGAGCTCAAATCGAAAATACATTTTTGATTCTAGACAAGTTTTGTCACGCTGAACCCGAATCTGCTTCTAGAAACTCCATATCTCTTATGGGTTAGCTGCATATTTTTTACCTTAAAATGCAGAAACTGGCTATTTTTACTTCATTTTGGTACATTCGAATCTCCCCCATATCAATGCAATATTATTATATTGTAGTTAATATATAATAGTTTAATCCAGGCATGCCCAAAAGCAGCATACGACAGAGCACTCACCAATACTCACAAAGATAAGCACCAATACCAATAATGAAATTGTTGTTGGTCAGTTAGCTTCCGCGCGCTAACACCAATCAGAGAAGAGAACAAAACCGATTTTTGTTATACGCGACGCACACACACGAAATCGTTTGCATGTGTGTCGGCTTGTATACGTCGCGCCCTGCATGTATACGATCATTGATTTCCTATCTTCGGTGCAACTACAAAAACAAAACGTACTCAAAGAGCATACGGCTGGGCATCGCTGGTTTAATCATTTCATATCATTTCATGAATTGTGTGCATTTTTTTAAATTTATGAAAGAATTCAGCAGAATCGACTTGATTTGTAGAAAAAACCTCTCATATTCAAAAATACACATTTTACTAAACTTATTTGTTCAAATTTAAGGGCGTGTCCCGCCTTTTCTTGTATTTTCATTAGCATTGCTTTACAACTAAACTATTGTTAAATCGAAAATCACTCTATATTGTGGCCGATGAAACAGATTTCGATAATTCATTGTATACTGTGGGTTTGTAGCATCAAATAATATAAAGAAAAAATAGTTTTCAAAATAAACTGATTTCTACAATATTCGAATGTTCCAAATAGGGGTAAAATTAGCCATTAGTATATAGTTTAAGGGGTCGGAAATGAATGATTCTACTCGCTGCAAACTTCTGGGAAAAATAAAAATATGCGCTATCGGGAGCATTTTTATAACCGTTACTCGCAGAGTAAAAAGGATATACTAAAGTCGTGCACACCTATGTAGCAGGCAAAAGGAAACATTTCCGAATATATACAGTATATATATTATTGATCAGTATTAACCGAGTCGATATAGCCCTGTCCGTTCAGACTAGAAGAGCAGCCAAATTTAAAATGTAGACTTCTATTGTCTGCACGCAGATCCAGTTTGTTTTAAATTTTTGCCACTCCCAATCCCGCCACCACAATGTTGAATAACTTCTACAATATTTAAGATATTGATCTCAAATTTAAAATTTACATTTATATTTGCAATATCTATAATCCATTAAATTTTCATAATGATCGGATAATAAATAGCCGAGGTAATAATATGTTGCATATCCTTTGGCCCCCCTCTGGAACACAGTAAGGCTAGAAAACATTTCTTCCCATGAGTAACGGGTATATCTAATTTGGCAGGGCCGACTTTAACTTACACTCTCGTTTATCATTTTCCCAAGAATTATGATACACAATTTTTACAGAATGTTCCAAATTTGTAACCGGCATTCTATTGATTCCAGTTAGTCTATTGAGTTTTTAAAAATTTTGGTAATATTTTCGAAATTTCGGGTGGGTAATTGATGCACTAATTATTATAAGAATTAAATTCCTAGATGGTCGTCTAGTGGAGGGTTCCATGTGGTGCTACCTCTGAAAACCGGAAAGAAGTTGTGGTTTCTGGTGCGTAAGACAACAAAGCACCAGCTAGCCTGGCACACCAGAATGGCAGTTAACCCACGCCTTGAACCAGAAACTTAGACAGCCAAAACAATATGCAAACACCACAAAGTACTTACTGAAGGAGGGGGAGGCGGAGAACGAAGCGACGCGGCAGCAGCGTTTGGTGCATAAGAAAATTTTGTCCGTTACAAAAATCTGCCGGCTCAATGCTGAGAGAGTGTCTGTGAGTGTGTGTTTATGTTTGATAAAATGCGATATGGGCACATTCTCGACTCAACAAACTCCCCTCTGATGCAGAGAGCGAGAATGCGAATGAGACTGAGAGAAAGAGAAAGAAAGAGAGAGCTAGATACCGAGAACGTGAGTCTTTGAGCGCGCGCGCAACCCGTCACCAACAGACCCAGGCGAGGCGCAACATAAACGAGCATAACGTATTTTTGCTGTCGGTGTGGCACACACACACACACACACATGCACTCTGCCCCCTCCCCCCTACCCATAGAGAGTGTCAAGTCAAGGCAATAAAAACCAAGTAATTGAAAAGAAACTCAAAAAATAAGAGGCAAACTATGCCCAAAAATATCTTAAAGATTAGATGCAGGCATTAATATAGAAAGGGGTCTGACTGGCAGCTTCAATGGGGGGGGCCAGACGAAAGACTCTTATGATTAATGTTCTGGCAAAATTGAAAATTTTTATATTTAACCATAACGGAAATGGGGAAGTCTTTGCATATGGTTTATGTTGTGCCAAAAGAGTTGGGGTGTGTGAGATCCATGTTGAACATATGCACGTTGCTTGAGGAAACCGATCACAAGCACCAAGATTAGTTTAGAGTGCCGGAAGGGGGGGCCAGCCAAAGAGGGAGGAATTAACAGGAAGCTGGATTTCTGGGAAATAGAGTTGGTTTTATTAGAATATATCAGGATGAAGACTTTAAGTTGAGAGTTATGCTACGGTCAAAAAGGTTTTGTGAAAAAATCTCAGCTGCGCTGGAAAGTATGCAATGAAATGTATGTAAGTATGTTCCACCTAAGATGCTGGAGCCTTTCTGATAGGTCAGTGAATTTAAAAAACGGTTTGTTATCGATTATGTTTCATTCCCACTGCGTACTGCAACATTTAATATAGTTAAAGGTGCTGTCGCCACAGACAAATCCAATTTGTTCTTGTCCCAAGTAGTTTTGCGGCTTGTGCAACTTTGACAGTTCTATATTCTTTCCAAACTATCCAAAGTAGTAGTACTAATCACAGAGTCACTTGTCGCCGGCTTAAAAACGGCAAAATTTACGATTTTCGAATATATGAGAACCAAATTTTGCGATTTTTAAACCTAATCCTATAATTTTTACGAACGCGAAAATTAAAATACGACTGATAATAAAACTATAATAACAGGCCAACAAAATTACCAACTTTGTGAGGTTGAACCCTGTTGATTTTAAATTATGATAAGTTTATGTTTAATGATTGCAAAACTGGTTTCGGTTTGGCTCCACCAGCTCTTGTTTACAAGATATGGCGGAAAAACCAAAATGTTGAACTTTTGGCACTTTAGAATTTATGTACGCCACGCTATTCATAAATATCTGGATTTATCAGCTACTTACGACAGAGTACATATTAATGCATCTTTACAAAGTCAAAGGCAAAATATAAGTACAGCAGAAAGTGTTCTTATTGGCCTCTAAATTCAGACAACTCTCGACTTAAGGCATTATTTTTTTTTTATAATAAATTATCTCGTTTATTGGTTATTGGATTAATATTTTATATAGCCAATCATATGATCTAATTATGTGATTTTTTTGGCAAAGTTACAGCCTTTTTAAGACGAAAATACATATTTCACTTTATGGGAGGAAA
The DNA here is from genome assembly GCA_037044535.1 of Lordiphosa magnipectinata. Lineage (NCBI taxonomy): Eukaryota > Metazoa > Arthropoda > Insecta > Diptera > Drosophilidae > Lordiphosa > Lordiphosa magnipectinata. The sequence goes on from JBAMBO010003499.1 coordinate 52,312, forward strand.
ACTAGATTCCCACTGAAAATTTGTATGGGAACTTTGAAAAGGCTACTTGATTCAACATATAATTTATTATACACATGTAAACATATAACAATTTATGCTGAATCAAGTAGCCTCTTTACAGTTCCTTTACAGTGACAATCTAGTTTTCCTCCCATAAATTTATATATGTATTTTTCTATTAAACAGGCCACAGCTCTGACAAACAAGCTGATATAAATGAAGGAAAATTCTCATAACTAGAGCATTTGTTGGTCTATATGCTTAGGTTGTTTTAATAGAAATTCGACAACCACTATGAGGGGATGTTTTATTTGGAGAAAATTGCCATAAAATTAGAATTGTCTGACTTTAGAGTCTAATTTAGGCACTTTCTACTATACTTATATAGCGCCTTGACTCTGTCGGAAATAGCTCATAAGTCCAGATATTTATTTCTGATATGTAGATATCCAGACATAAATTCTGGAGTGCCAAAAATACAACAAATTAATTTTTCCGCTATATCTTGGAAGCAAGAGCTGATGCAGTTTTGTTCAGTTCAATCCGTATTAACGAAATAGGCCAGTACCAAAAACAGTCTTGGGTGAAACATTATAATGTTTGATGAGCACTAGAAATTCTAATTTTTCCATAAGTTTGTGTACTTTTAATGGCAGCACCACTCACTTATAATTTTGGTTAAAAAGATGCAATTTTTTGATTTGCAACTAAGGAATGTCGTGTAGGCCAAAACGAGAGCCACAGCTTTAACGAAGATATATGTATAAGCAAAATGCAAAAGAAGTTTACAAGATATGGAGTTGTAAAACCTACTCAGAAGCTGACAACTTTAAAGTGCAATAAAAAGAAAACAGCATCTAATCAGACCAAACACATCCAAGGTTTTTATACTACCGTTATACCCTTTTAGAATTTTTTGTCTTTTTTGAGTTGAAAAATGTTATTTGGTTTTAAATAAAATAGCACTATATCGACTAGATAACATTAGATCGTAGGCCAGTGTGTCAGATTTTTGAATATCTATTATTTTTTCTGCACGTAAAAAATTTTTGTTTTTTGCATTTTTTATAGCTTTTGATATTTGAGAATATCGCCCTAAAATTTTTTTGGAAATTCGAAATACTTAAGAAGATATAGCCTGTTTTGTCGATCAATGTCTTCGCTAAAACGAGTCATTTTTGAATGATAACATGTTGTCGCCTTAGATCGATATCGATTATTAATCGATTTTTAATCGATGCACTGCATCAACATGTAAAAAAGGCAGATTGGCACGCAGAGCAGAGAGAGCAGCTGCTAAAAACAGTTTTTTTTGAAGATGAGGAAGATCCGCTGTATGCAGCTGGCATCGCCGACTAATATCTGTAATATTTTTGGTTACTTTCAAAACAACTTTTTCGTATTGCCAAGCCACTTTTCTCTAGTTCTAATAAACCGATTTTGATGAAACAAAATGCAATCGACGCAGAATTGTCACTTTTCTCGAATTGCATTTTTACATATTTGATTTTTTTTGATCTAAAAAATTACTTCAAACTTTTAACGCATTTATCTCGAAACTACTTTTTTGGAACTGGCGGCCATGATATCTCCAGTTACACTGAACCGATTTTGATGAAACTAAGTGAAATCGACGCAGAATTATCACCATTCTGGCCTGACCCTCAATCATAATTTTAAAAAAAATTTTATTTGTTTTTTTTTTACACCAAACTACAAATATAAGGTCCCAAAATCGAATTTTAATTTTCAAATGGACGCCATTTTGTCAAAAAAAATCACAACATTTTTTTCGAGGGTCAGACCAGAATGACATCTATACTGATTGTAACCCCGTTTTTACTTTTCATTTCAGACAACCTGGAGACGAGAAATCGTTGCTGCCAGCACTATACCTTTTTTTTTGGCTCCCCCCCCCCACTTTGACTTTGACGGCTGAGAACTTTTTGAACAGCCCTCATATCGAAGCAGAAAACTTTGTTTGTTTACTTTAATCTGTTTGTAACACAATAAAGAAAACAAATAATTTTTTATACCCTTGCAAAGGGTATTATAATTTTGCCCAGAAGTTTGCAACGCATAGAAATATTCATTTCCGACCCCATAAACAATATATATTCTTGATCAGGGCGACGTGCTGAGTCGATTGAGCTTTGTCCGTCCGTCTGTCTGTCTGTCTGTCCGTCTGTCTGTCTGTCTGTCTGTCGTCTGTCTGTCTGTCCGTCTGTTTCTACGCAAACTAGTCTCTCAGTTTTAAAGCTATCGAGCTGAAATTTTGCACAGAGTCTTCTTTTTACTGCACGCTGCTAATATGTTGGAACCGACCGGATCGGATCACTATATCTTATAGCTGCCATAGGAACCATCGGTCAAAAAATGGGTCTTAGTGAGAAAAACTTTTTCGTTTTTAATGCTAGCGTCATAAAACTCGGCCATAATTAATATTATATGTTTTCAAACAGATTTGCAAATTTTGGTCAAAATCGGATGACTATAACATATAGCTGCCATAGGACCGATCGGTCGGAAAATGGGTCTTAGTGAAAAAAACTTTATTGTTTTCAAGTGATTCTTAATATTAAACGCTTTTGAAACTAATTTGAAAAAGTTGATCGACATCGGGTGACTATATCTTATGGTTGCCATAGGACCGATCGGTCGGAAAATGTGTCTTAGTGAGAAAAACTTTTCTGTTTTAAATTTTATCTTTCTTCAACTCCGCGATTGCTAATTTGATATTTTTCAAAAAGATTCGCGGAATTTGGTCGAAATCAGATGTTTATCTGTCGGAAAAAGGGTTTTAGTTAAAAATTTTTTTAGATTTTTATATAATCGTTCTTAAACTCTGACATTTCAAAAACAGCATTTGCAAGGGTATAAAAACTTCGGCACAGACGAAGTTAGCTTGACCTTCTCGTTTTTTTTTTAAATTGTCCAAAAAACCGCCCCGACATGAAGAATCCCCCATTAATGATTCTGCAAATTATTGTTATATCCAGATCGGATGACTATTTAACAACACATGTTAGGAAAAATGACAGCTCGTATACCTAAAGCTAATATACAATAGTTCAGTAAATAGGAAATTGTTCTTTGTAGGGAGGAACGTTAAAAAAGGAGTCCGCTTCGGCTGGCTCTCGGACGTTCGTTTTATTTTAGTGTAGAATATATCAAAAAGGTCTTCCCTAGCTGCTACTTTGACTCGTTGATGTTTATATTTATAAATAAAAAGTATTTAACTTAGCTTTTAATTTTCCATTTTAAAATCCAACAATTTGTATCTTATGAACAAAATCAAAACTTTGCTTTTGGTTTTTCTGTAACGACATTTAATTCAGCTTATATTAAAACAAATTTGGTTTGAAAAGGTGACTTAATGTAGCCACAGGGCCTACAAATGTAAACAAACCCCGCTCAACACACGTTTATGCAAATATCTCATGACGTGCTGGGGGAAAACGGACAATTGATTTCAATTCAGCGGCCAAAAATACTTTTGTAAAGTTTGCTATCTTCTCTGTTGCAAAAGTTGGCCTTTATTTGTAAAGCTATGTAATTTGGAAAAAGCTCCATTTCAATGGAAAACATGTACAGTACTGCAGTCGAGTGCCCCGACTCCAAAATACCCTCTACCAAGAAATGTTTTCCTATGGCTTTGACTTCCTAAGTTAATATTGAGTTACCTTCTGGGACTTAATATATTTACTAGAATATTTATAAGAAATTTATGTCCCACACATGTCGAAACTCTATCTCTTACCATTCCTGAGATTTTGTTTTCCACTTATTTAATATTCCAGATCAATGATCTATTCCTTGAATCATGAACTTCCAATTTAAACCAATGCACGTGCGAATAATTCGAGTTTAGAAAAACCCACATCAATATCAATACGAGAGCAAATTACGCTGTGATTTCATAAAAAGAAGAAAAATGACCTGCTGTTTTGGTCATAAACGATGCTGTCACTTGGCCAACCCACACTCATACCCTAACCCACACACACACACACACCCGTCGAGTGTGTGAAGATTTTCCCAAAGTCAACTTAATGCCAAATGAAAAAGGCAAAAAAAAAAAGAAAAAACTGTCTACCCTAGTAATAATAACAACGACAGACGAAAGAAAGAGTATTTGTAAATGTAAACACGCCAGGATATCAAGTGTACGTGTAGAGCATGAGTTATGTTGTCGTCTACATGTCGGGGGAAAGGGCAACAGGAACGGGAACGGAATGCCTGCGAAACATCTCCAGTTTCTGCACTTGCAGTTGAAATTGCAGGCATTGTGCTGGCCGACCGACCGATAGATAGCCCAGAGCCGAAAGAGAGTATCGTGGGAATGGGCATTGTGAAATTGTCTCGACTTTGTCAAATGGTTCAAGTGTCGCCAAGACCTCAATGTATCTCGACTTGTTGTTGTTCGTGTTTTCTTAGACAAATGTTTTTTGTATACGGTTTTTTCCTCCTTCTTTCCCACCGGCCACAAAGAAAGTGTAGTACGCGTTTACCATGCGACTAAAATAGAATCTTCAAGTGGTCAGCGCTGGGAAAGACAACGGCACAGTCTTTGTCCTGCCAGGGATCGTTTAATTTGTGCGCGGCACTTGAGTCAGTGAAAGGTTCAGAGTCTGGCACAAAAGTGAAAGAGTATTCTATGGCGGATGGGAGGGAGGGGGACAGCTGGCATAGGCGTGCGTGGGAGTTACTTCTGCTAGGGCCTAATCATGGGCATGACGCAATGAACAATATGAGGAAGGATATGGCAACAATTTTCTCACGACCATGTGAGGTGTCAATTTTGTGGGCTACAGATGAAAAGTGACAAGGTGCGACCTATTTGGGCAATTATTATCATAATATTTGCAATCCACCAGCGGATACACTTTGGACTTCAGCATAATAAATAAATTTATGATTCTAAAATAAAATGAGTTTTAATTATTTAACATTTTACCATTTGGACTGTTTAAACGACCTTTATGATAAACAAACTAGCAAGCTTTAGCTGGCCACACCACAGCCAGCCTTCTGGTAGACTATGTTTCAGACAGATGTTTCAGGAACATCCGGGTCCCATCATCAGCAGTCTTTGCCTGTCTACTGCATGTCAGCAGCTGCCTCCTCATGCCTGTGCTGCTATAACCGTTTGGGAATTTCATAGCGGTGTGCTTCTGGCTTAAAGTTTTGTGCAAACATAAAATGACAGCGCGCGTGTAAATCTTGCTTTTTTTATTTAACATTGTAATATTAATGTTTAGCGCTAATATTGTAACTTTTAAAATGGAAGTTTTCACACAAGGTTCTAATTTAATTGCCTTAATTTAAAAATTAATCAATTTAAAAGCTATACTGAAAACCTTTTTTTTTAAAAGCTTGCAACCTGGAAAAAAATATGGAAATACCTTAAAAACAAGATCTATAATTTCTCAACTAGTCGGCTCTGAAACAGTTCTCTGCAAAGCTTCAGCTAAAGAATCTTAAGTCCCACACAGAGGGAGAAATCCTGTCTTTCAACTCAAAATACGATCCAAACTTTCTCAAAAATATTGAGCACAAATGTTTTAAAAGTACTTGAATAGAGCACAATTCACCTCAACTCAAACACCACACAGAAAAGTATAGCAACAAAAGTAGGCAGTGGCGCAATGTGCTAGCAAGCCAATCCATACGTTGATCGTTAAGTGCAGAACTCTACTATACTGTTGGGTTGTTCATGAGTGTGTGAGCCAAATTGAGTTGTTCTTTAAACTGAACAAGTGAACATTTTCTTCTTCAATTGTTAATTTTTGTTCACCGAGTCTTGTTCAGTCTATCTTGTTCAATCCATCTTGAGTTGTTCTTGAGTTGTTCTTGACTTGTTCTTGACTTGTTCTAAGATAGTTGATATGTCTGTCTCGCTTTGTGAGCTTGCTCTGTGTTGCTCTAAGTGTTGTTCTGTGTTCTTTCAGCTGCTCAGTCTCTCTTGCTGTGTGAGTTGATTTGTGTGTCTCGCTCTGTGAACTTGCTCTGTCTTGCTCTAAGTGTTTTTCTGTGGGCTGTACCAAAGATTTATAGATATTATAGATGACGATTGTTCTTGGGAGCTGACATTGGATCCCAAAAACGAAAAATAAAAAAGTTTGTATGAGTTGCGGTATCTACTATATGTAGTGTCTTTGGCTGTACGTACAGCTATAACAAGTATGGCGCCAACCTTTTGAACTAAGCGCGCGAGAGAGCGCAATTAGAGTGAGTTGACTCACTTAGAAAAAAAATAACAAGTGAACATGTTCAGTGAAAAGAACAACCTTTACCCAACACTACTCCACTAATGCCTTCCTTCCAATCCGAAAAGATATGTCCCGTTTCCTATTTCTCTGGAAACCCCAAAATGTGACGATCCGCTTGGTTGCTACGGATTGCGAACTCACAACCTCACCGTTCTAAGGAAACAGTATTAGCTTTTGCACCGTCGGGCTTTTTGCATGCTGAGAGTATGATGACTACTATGATTGGCGGCAATGTCATGCAAGTTCCTGATTTCGAATGCCAGATGTGGGAGGCTAAAGCAAACAAGAAAGAAAGTCAATCAAGCCCGACTGTAATATAATCTGTACCTGCAGTAGCAGCGCTGCGGCTGTGGTAGCGACTTAACCTGACCAATAGATGGCGCCACTACTTGCTTGAAACAATGCTTGTTGAGGGATTTTCAAAACTGATCAATAGATGACGCCACTGCTGTGACCAAACCTGCGCTGCGGCAGCGAACTTTCTCTCAAAACTTGAGTATCGCTTATCCCATCTTTAGTATTTCTTCAGCAAATCGATTGATAATCTTCGATGATTTTTATCTTTAAAAGTTCGGAAGCATCTATCTACAAAACTGTGGGAGATATGACGTTTTGCGAACTCTCCTGGACAAAAGTCCCCAAATGTTGACGATAATGTTAATGTCAGGGGAGTAAGGCGGCCACTCGAGAGATTTGACGTTTTGGTTTTTAATCCACTGTTTTACAACCCGAGCGGTATGGATGGGAGCGTTGTCATGTTGGTACGTCCATGGATTATGACCATAAATCTCCGAAAACTGGGGAAAAGCCTTTTGAAGCACATTCTTGTACACATTTGCGTTCATCTTCGAGGTGACAAACTGGAGCTCGCATGTTCCATAAAACGAGCCATATCGCCCCACAACATTACTGCACAAGAGTGATGACGACTTAAAAAATATTCTTCCTTTCGCATATCGTAAAAATAGTAATTATAGCAATCCGGTCCATCGAGGTTGAACTTCTTTTCGTCGGAGAAGACCACCGTCTTCCACTCCTTGTTCCACGTCATGTGTTCTCGGGCAAATCGAAGTCGTGCTTCCTTACGAGCATCATTGAGGGGTGTTTTTTTTTTATTTTCAATCTCTTCAAGTGTTTGGCGCTTCGAATAATTCGTTTTAACGTGGCCACACTAGCATTTACGCCGCATTCTTCCCTAATTTTACCAGCAGAAAGGTGGGAATTTAAGGCAGTTCGTAGGATAAGTCGCCTCTCGGTTGCTGTTATGGCATATTTTTTTCCTCCATTAATTTTTTTTCCATAGTCTGCTTCATTACGGAGAAAATTACTCACAACGTTTTGACTTCGACTGATTTTCTTGGCTATTTCATAGTGTTTTAAGCCAGATTCAATATAGCCTTTTATTTGACCTTTTTCAAAATCGGTAAAAGGCTTTCCGCGGCTCATTTTACAAAAAACTGATAGCAGTTGTTTTAAATTTAGGAATACAAAAGAATTCAACTCTTTTCAATCACGCAGTCAATCAAAAAGTGAAGTCAAAAGTGTCAAACCTATTCAGTTTAGCCAAAAAAATGGAGATTTTTTGTTATGTTTTTGAAAAAATAATAAAAATGATATAAAAACAAAACTAACAGAACAGAAACTATGCTATTTCACAAATGATTGATTTCTTTATACAACAAAATTTGTTTCGCTTAAACCTAAACAAAAAAGTCTGACCTATTCAGTTGAGCGGCACTGTATTTAGCAAACTATAAAAGTTTCCAAAAAAGTGTATTAAGTAATTTTATTAACAGACCCTTTTTCAAACAGACAAACCGTTTTTCTGTGCGAGTCCTGTGCCAAAAGAGGCATTGAAGGTTCCACCAAACCAAACAGGCCCTCATCACTATCATTTTTCTTTCAATTTTTCAATAATTTGCTTTGAACCTGATTGTATTAGAACTACCTGACACTATAGCCTATTTAAACAAATATAATTTATTGTTCCATTCCCTTTCAATGACATTTATGGTCATTTACACCGACTCTTCCGGTCAAGTTCAGCAACACCACAACTCAAAGTGGATCATAAATCATGATTGCGTAATCCCAATTTAAATATCATGTTAATACCAAAATAAACGGCAATACACGAATGTGGCATGAATGAACCGAATATGCAACAATGTTGCTAAGTCTTGGCAAACATTTTCTAAAGTTTGTTGCTCTGCCCTGTTTGTTTAGAGATAAATTTTCACTTCGCAATTGATAAGGAAGTGCGGGTCGATAGGGCATCGTACAAGAAAATATATTGTCAAGAATTTAGAGAAATTTTTGAACAGCGATAAAAGTGTAAATGCCAAGCGGCGTTGTTTGATAAGCGCAAACAGCAGATACAGATACAGATACACAGCCAGAAGTACGCAAACATATTTGAACTTATTTAAAAGCGCGTAAAAAGTCGATAAATGTCACTTATCTGTTTGTTGAAAGTCAATAAAGAAAGAGGCAGAGGTGCGTGCTGCGGGTCCCAGTCTGTGAGTCTCGGACGGAAACTACTGCTCCGGCACAGATGAATGTGCAAAATTAGCGCCAGCTGCAGTTTAGTGACGTCATTAAGTTATCGCATTGTTGCTGTGCTGAGTGCACGCCCCCCTCAGCTTAAAAAGACCCGCATGCCGCCCCCCACCATTCACACTGGCACACACACTGATAGAGTGAGTTTTTATGAATGAAACTGATTTTTGATTGCTTTGTAACTGCTTTTGCCTTTTGTATGGTCTTGCAGTGCCGCTGTGGCTTATCAATGAACGAACGAACGTTATTTTTTTTTTCTGTTCGCCTGCAATCGGAGCTTCGATCCGGCGGCACGCTGCACACAATTCTTTTGAAGAAAGCTGAGCACTTGGGGCTTGACCTTGGAATGCTAAAAAAAAATATATATATATTCTTTTATGAATGCAGACATATGTATGTCATATCTGTCTGTCAGTGTGTGTGCATTTTGGTGGCACCAAATCATTTTTTATCTTACTACGGAAATGCTTGCGACGTGCTCAAAGTCGAATTGCAAAAGCGTCTGTTCGCTTTGCCCAGCAAATTCGCCACAATTTCAGTTCACATCCACACAGATACATTCAAACATATGTGCATATATTTTATTTGATTTTATTTACTTCTCTTTTTTTTCAATATTTACTAAGCACGGCGCGTGCTTGGGGTTCTGAATGAAGCGAATTATGCTTATAGTTGTGTGAGTTTTCAGGGGATCGCCATACAGCATAGTCAATGTGTAATGCACTTTAGATACACCCTACGCGACAGGCGAATGTAGATCTAAATATATAAAAAGTGTGTTATTTTTAGACTGAAATCTGACTCTTTTTGAATTAAATATGAACCCGGCGCTGCTGAATCGGAGGAACTCTTTGTGAGTCAATAGTTAGCTTAATAATGCATTTGAAGCAGGGTATTAAACCAAAAACCCGCATCGGTACCATTTAACGACATTAACCGACTAAAACTTACAACTGAATCCGAATTTCGGTATTTTGTTTTAGAACCCATCTTTTTCGAACCGAATAGAACAACTCAGAACCGAAACAGTCCCGTTTCTTTGGGTAAACTTTGTGTTGAAAGCGTTCTTGAAATCTTTGTTAAAGGTTATGTATTCGATTGTTTTGTTATGTTATGGTAAAAAGTTCAGTATACCCTTGAAATCCCTGAAAATGTATATATTTAGCTTAACTAACTACTTTTAATATATTTGGGAATATCAAATTTGACAGTGCACTTTATCGACAATAATTTAAGCATATCTTCTTCATTTTATAAACGTTTTAGGCTCAGAAAAGCCTTAACAATTAAGCCAATAACTATTCCGGTAAGATGATTTGGTTATCTTTGGTCTTTTTGGTTCCAAAAATATCGGATCTCACAAAATTCAGGTATTGGTTTCGGTTCTGGTTCTGAGTTTAAACAGCTTTGAATTGGGTTCCGGGTTGATTGTAAGGCTCTTGATAAAAGATACCAACACGAATAATTCTTCACTTAATAAGGCCCAATTTCTTAGAGTCGGTTTAAGCTTCAGGTAGGTTTAACTCCAGATAAATCTGTTTTTAGAATTAACTAGAGCTTAAGTACTTTTACATTTTTAATGTCATGTTCACCCACTAAACAGTTCGATAAAATCCAACTTTTTTTAAAAACCTCGGCATGAGACCCTTAAATTATGATAAAAAGGACCTCTGTAAGCATCACCTCATACCATCATATTTGAAAAACTAAATAGAACCTCGGTTCGCGTTTTATTGGTACTTTTGTACTTGCCACATACAACAATAATTTTATATTAGATTTTAAGGGTTTAACATAAAAATATGGAAAGTTCAGCAAATGTGGACAGAGTCATTGGGAACGCAATACAAAAAATTCACTTCAATCGGGCAATTGTTTAGGGTACCTCCAGAAGGAGTTAAACCATAATTCTTGAATATCTTTAAAAGCGCAGGGGAGATTTTTATTAAAATCGATTTTTATGATGGTATATTGGACTATTCCATGACCCTAAGAGATGGTACTCGACAGCCTTAAAACCGCGAATTGGAGTACCAATTTTATATTCACCCACGAACCACTTCATATGGACTATAAGGCAGACGTAAAAATAGACCGAACTGTGTTTTAAGATTCACCAAAGAAGGTTTGGTTTGCGGATTATAGGCAATTTTGTACCAGCAATTGCCTTTGAACAACATTGACCAGTTGGGTATCACAGGCTTCCCCAAAATTATGGAATTAATCTTATGAGTTCGCCATTGCCACCAAGAAAACGTACAATTTCAATGTAAATTGTCTTTGGTGGAGAAACCGCGATACGCTAAGATGCCTTGAACTGAAATATTTAAGGGGATCTTCTAGTTTAGAAATTTTTTTTTTATTAACTTAAACGTTCTATTAGGGTCTTAAAAAAATCCTTTCAAGCAGATCCGACAATATGTTTTACAACAATTAACCAAATAAATTTTTTTTCCGACCCTCGAATATGCAAAAAATTTTCATCGACCCTCGTATTTTGCAAAATTCCATGTTGTTTTCTTTTTTTATCAAAAGATTTCAATTAAAGTTATAAATTGTTCCAAATTTCTAAAAAAGTTGGTTTTAAAAAAAAAACAATTTTACTTGAAAATTTAAATAAATTTTTTTTTACCATGTCTTGACGCACTTTGACCGAAATTTCTCGATAACTGTTGAACCGATTTTGATAATTTTTTTTCGGTAAAAGTAACACGTGAATGCATCAAATCCATGTTTGAAATCTAATAAAAATAATTTTTATTTTATCGAAAACAGTTGTCGAATCTGTAAACTCGATTTTCTCGAAACCATGTTTTTCAAAAATGTTTGCACGATAGCTCAAGTTTTCTGGACCGATTTTGATGAAATAAGCGCAAAACGACACTGAATTAACGACGCTATTGTGTGAACCTCGGTCGTTATCGAAACATTTTTTTTACTATTCTTTTTGTACACTGGACTAAAAAAAAAGTGAAAAATCGATTTTTCATTTTCAAATGGCTGCTACAAAAAAATTTGTATTTGTTTTTTGGAGGTTCACACGATAAAAGCATTCATGCCAACTAATTCCTCGTCTTTTATTTTTTGTCCGGATGCAGTATACTCCCTCAATCGTGCGAGCATTGGACATACTTTTTTTTTGGAGACCATTCTTTGGAGGCTGAGAACTTCTTAACCGCACCATACATTCACTTTTTTTTGTATTTTGTATTTTTTTCAATTAATTGCCCAACCAAATACAAACGAGAGCGTAATTTAAAGTCGGCTTTAACCGACTTCGACATACCCGTTACTCATGGAAAGAAATGTTGAATAACCTTCCTGTATGTCTGAGGTGGTTAACTCTACGAGTACCGGGTATAAAAACAGAATTAAGAAATCTGTACACGTTTTTTTAAAAATTCGTTCAAATTCGGCCGTCTAAACTAGAAGACCCCCTTTATTTATAAAAATTATTACATAATTTTGGTAAAGCTGGTTGTACCCTAAATGGTCAATGTTGTTCTAAGGCAGTTGCTAGTACAAAAATGCCTTTAAACCGCGAACCAAGGCTTCGTTGGAATAACTGAAAACGCAGTTCTGTCTATTTTTAGGTCTGGTTTGTGGCCTATATGAATTAGTTTTCGGTTGAATTCGCGGTTTTTGGCTGTCGAGTACCATCTTTTATTGACATGTAATAGCCGATTATAACATCATAAAAACGATTTTAATAAAAATCTACCGTGCGCTTTTAAAAATATTCATGAATGAAGGTTTAACTCCTTCTGGAGGTACCCTAAGCAATTGCCCGATTGAAGTGAATTTTTTGTACTACGTTCCCAATGATCCTGTGCACATTTGCTGAATTTTCCAGATTTTTATCTTAAGCCCTTAAAATCTAAGATAAAATTGTTGTCAAAAATTGTTGTGGGTACAAAAGTACCCAGAAAACGCAAACAGAGGCTGTAATTGGAAAGCTGGGTATGAGGTGATGCTTACAGAGGTCCCTTTTATTATAATTTAAGGGTCCCATGTAGCTAACGCTACAAAAAGCGTGACCAGAAACTTTCAGAACTGTCGGGAGCATCAGCTGTATTTTGATATTGTTTTTAATTGTGCTAGCCTTTTTTTTATGAGAAAAAAGTTTTATTAATTTGCATACATCGAATCAAGGTGATAAATGGATAGGAGTCATTAGAAGAAGTATTTTAATTTTAGATTTTGTCGACCTGTCAACTGTTTTGTGATCGGTGATTTTATCCATGAATTTATGAGGTCTTAACTGGAATTCAAATAGGACTCCCACCTCAACTGGCTGCTAAAAACCACTAACCAAAACTGAAGATATACAAATTTTTCTAAAATAAAATACCTTTTATTGCGAATTCGCGCAAACGGCCCTACTAAAAATGTTGTTTGCATACATTCCAAAAAATGGTAGGTAGATTGTTCGGACCTTTGAGACATCTGCATTATTTATCGAGCTCCCAAGTTTGGGAACGTTCACAAAAAGTCAAATAACGGGAACCAGGAGCGCTGTCGTCGCCCACACACTCCTAAGAGCTAGTCAGTTCTGGTAGCGACACTTCTGCGATGATTAGCTCTACACCAAAGTCCGGCACGTCTCAGTCTCCAGTATATTGAACAGGGCTCTGCGGCAGCGACGTCGACACACCGACAGTATACGAGCTTATACTGCTCTCTTTTGCAACAACAAAGATGTGCTACATGTGCGCGCTCTTGCGTATCTAAATACATACACACAACGCCAGAATGTGCATGTGTGTTTTGCCGGCCCCTGCTCTACACACAGTTTGTATGGCGTTATAGCGGCGTTGGGTAGTTCTTCACAGAGAATGTGTGCATGTTGCAGCCGGGCATAACTGATTTTCTTACTTCTTTATTTAATGACCACTGATTCCACCGGCCTGTAATGCAGACCAATCAGTGATTGGCATAAAATTTTGCTTACTGATCACTAAGTTTGCATTATGACTAAGTAGAACATTGGCCTTGTTCACCAGCATACATCAAAAATCGTACATCAAATATCATCCATCAAAAAAAAAAATTGATTGGCTGAACGGTTTTGATTGAATTTTTAGGGAAAAAGAGTATGCGCGAAAGTTACCGTTTAAATTTTGAATGATAGCTGGAATTTTTCTGTTTTCTTCATCCATCGATCGACGAACTGTTTCCGATGAGTGTAGAAACTGATAAATCCGTAGTTCTGAGCATGTGCATCGAGTACAGATTTGCATAGTTGCATCAATGGTAACCTCGCGTTGAGGCGCTGGCTTTCAGTGGGCGACGATAAGCCAGTTCGCTCAATCACGGTTGAGGTAGCAGAGTCAATAGTACTGGGTATTGTATCTCTACCCCGAGTAGAGAAATTCGTGTGCCACGCGTTGTGGACTTTGTTTGCCACTTGTTGTGGCCTTTATTTGCCACTCGTTGTGGATTTTGTTTGCCACTTGTTGTGGGCTTTGTTTGCCACTTGCTGTGGACTTAATCACTCTCGTGTTTAGATCGAGAACTTGTAGGTAGACTCGGGCTGGCATCAATTGCCAAACAAAGAGCGTCTCGAGTTGTAGCAGGTGGCTTGTGGTCGAGTAGGTATGGGGATAATTGTGCGTGAACATAGGCGATGATGAAATATACGGTGAGGATCCATATTCAGCTGCGGGACGTACTTTCAATGTAAGATCTGAGTACCGTTCGGCCGAGCCCAAGTTGGCTTTCCTGTATTTTTTTTTTTCTTTCACATCGATGGATTCGAGCTATGGTAGGATGTCCAATTTATGTATGGTCTAATCATAAATTTACATAAATTTGTATACAATTTGCTTACTGTTCATTGACTTATGCTGGCACCGTTATTTGATTTTTTGTTGCTTTTTGCGTATTTTTCATATCGCACAGCTGCAGTTATGTGTCAACTAAATATTTACTTATCATATAGTTTAAATATACAATTCTTAGAATATTTGGCGGCAATCTATAAATACTTGAAGGTTGTAGGCCACATTCCGGTACACAATTTGTTTTTATCGTCTCAGGACAATCTCACAATGGAATTGAATTTGTGTCGCCACTCCTTTCCATTCATAGGCGTACCTTTGACCAACTGAATGGTGAGAGCTGGTGTATCATTCCTAGAAGCCATTTGGTTTAACACAGTCTCGCGGCCACTTCATACTGGGCAGCATCCCGCATTGCTTTCAAGCACTTCAATGACAATGACTACTTTGGTAACCGGGAAATTATGTAGAAGAATCTACCAACAAAAGTGTTAAAATTGCGTAGAGAAATTTTGTTTAGAAAATATGAATTACGCTGTGTCCGCTCCCCGAAGAGTTACCTGCCGCGCTCTGCAAGGGTTTTTTTATTGTGTTATGTAAGGTGCACCGCTTATTTTTTTTTATTTTTTTTTGAATGAGCCACTGAGGGGGTGATGGTGACAGTTTTGTGTTGTTTTTTCAGCTTATGGCAAAAAAAATCATCTTTTTAGATCGCGTTTCTTGAAGAGGTGTTAAACAAACAGCAGCTAGACCAGACGCTGTGCAGAAATATACTAAGGCGGCATGCCAAAAAGGGCGCAGAAACAAGAGGGAACACTCTTCAAACGGACTTTTGTTTGAAATCGGAATTAACTAAAGGTCCTTGAGTTGCATTTGTAAGGCAGCAAGTGATTTGGTTAAATGAGCCGGAAATGTGGCATGGATGTTTTTTTACCAATACCAACTTTGATTAAGTTTATGGATTAAAAGAGACATTATCAAGTCATATTTATCAATGTTGGCAGAATTGCCGGTACATCAACACTATTACATGTCGCAAGAACCATTTCTCGAGCATTTTCTATGCCAGTTTTAGCAGCCTCCCAAAGTGGATACATTACTTTAGCTTTGTTAAGTCCATGCGGGAAAGTGAGAATGCGATTCGCTCTCAATATACTCCTTGTTCCAAAGCACACCGATTGTACAAGTTGTAAATGCCAGCTTGCCAAAGAATATTTTCAGTTCTTCTTCTTTGACCCGCATGAATCGTTGAAATTTGTGTCTATTTCCCTAATTATACCCTGTAACCATTATAAATGGGTAAAAGGGGATCATGAAGTTGTACAAAAAGAAGAAACAGGAAGAAGTAAGCATATCCGACCCTATAAAGTATATTTATTTTTGATCAGCATGCCATGTCCGTCTGTCCGTCCGTCTGTCTGTATGAACGCGTCGATCTCAGAGACTATAAGAGACAGATTCAAAAGTTTTTGCATGTCGATAGGTGGTTGCCGTACCCAGATCAAGTTTGTTTCAGATTTGCAGATTATTTTCAATTTTCGCCACGCCCAGCACCACAATTTGAAAAAAAACGGTATATCTCTCACAGTTTTGTTAATAGATAGTTCGTACCTTCTAGAGATATTTAGTAATCAAGATTATCTATCGATTTCTAAAATTGGCTTTACAGCCCCCCAAAAGGGCTAAGCCAAGGTTCTCTCTCAATCTCTTGGCGTGTGTGCTTATAATTTTTCGCACAAGAGAAAGAGACCTACAGTTTAACGCCGAGTCCGAACGGCAAAGTTTAGAAGACTTTTCATGGCTAGTTACTTCACAGCTGGCGCCAATAGCTGGTGAAGGTGACCGGATGTGTAAAAGCTATTATTTAAAGAAAGCAAACAACTTTTTTAGATAACTCGCACACAGCAGGCCGACACACTAACCGCTGAGCCCACCCGGCCTTTTATCGATTTGCCCAAGAATAAATTAAGATCGAATGAAATACCCAAGTCTTAACCAAATGATTTCAACTGCTACAGAGTATACTGCCGTCGGTCTTGACCGAATTTCTTACCGGTTTTTTAATTCCCTTGTTTAGTATTTTGAAGTTTATATCGTTTTGATACAAACAGGTACCAGGCGTGCGTTGCACCGGCCCCTTTATAATTATAAACACAAAACGAAGAAGTGTAGCTTACTTGACAACTTCCATCTATCAAATCTACAAGCTATTTTAAACTCAAAGATTTTTTTTTCAATTTTCCGATTTTTTGGTCCATTTGATCTACACCTTCTGTTTACGCGTCTATTTACCCGTCTACAAGTCAATCTAAAGTCATAAAAATGTTTGAAATTTTTTCAATTTCTTTAAACCGATTGACCTCCTATTTACCCGTCTTGAATTGTTCACTATTAAATGTTCACGATAATCTGAACAAATTATAAAATTATGCATATTTCCTGATTTTTTGACCGCTTGATGTTCATTTACAGTCAATTTACCCGTCTATATAATATTTTAGCTCATACAAAAACTTTTTAAAAAATTTCGTGACTTCTTGGAGCGTTCGCTTTAACCATTTACGCGTCTACAACTGCCACCTATAAAATCTTAATGATTCCCGAAACTCATTAAACGTTGCAAACTTCTCGATTTTCTTGACCATTTGATCTTCTCCTCCTATTTACCATTAACCCGCCGGGTCTATGAGAATTTTTCAAATTTCGCTATTTTTTTGACAATTATCAAATCTTCATAATAATCTTAGGTCTATTGTGGCGATTTCGCGATTTTTTTACCATTGGATCTACACCTTCTATTTACCAACTTCTGCATTGTCATCTAAACATCAAGCGCTTTAATAAACTCTTATAATAATTTTGCAAATTTCGCGGTGTTTTGGACAATTTAAATAAAAGCTATATAGCCTATGTTCAAGTCCAGGTTATCAACTATATGAGTGCCAAACTTGATCTGAATCCATTAAGCCATTTGTGCGTGATTGAGTAACAAACGGTCAATCATACAAACACACAGTCATACAAACTTTCACATTTATAATATTAAGTAAGATTAGAGTTTTCTGTTATTCTTAAAAAATATTTCTATATTCGTATGTAACTCTATCATAACTTTATAAACAATTTGATGGAATTTCTATGATACTTTATTTTATTTTTATTTAAGAATGATACGTAATTTCAGTTCTATGACATTGACATTTTTTTCTTTTTAAACTGCATTTTCTTTTCGCAGCAATCTTAAAAAAGAAGAAGAAAGACAAAAAATCCAAAAAAAAAAAACAAAACAAAAGGCATTTAAAAACCCATTTCATTCAATTAATAACAATGAAATTACACTAAAATTGCAACAACATCTCACCCCCAACAACAAATCATTCTGCAGAACAACAAAGAGCCATGCCACAAAAGGTATTGTCATCCTCATGCACTTGCTCTGCTCCATGAATGCGGCGCGCACTATTCAAAATAACTCGTAACTCGCAGTTCATTCAAGAGTGTCACATTTGAGTCCATCTATATATATATATAGAGTATACTAGAAGACAATGACTTGGGACACTCGACTCCTGGACATTGCACGTGCGTGAGTTGAACAATTGCAATTGTGTCATGTACCTACACATGTCCTTGCTGCAAAACGCAAACTGTTTGAATTCAGCGATGTGAAAATTTCTTAAACGTGATTTTGGTCTTGGTTTTTTCTTCCCTTTTTTTTCACGTTTAGTCCAAAGAATTTGGCTTATTGTTTGGACAGTTCATTAGTAGGGTCTTAGATTCTGGTATTGTTAGTCCTGGACACGTTCGAATGGTTTTTGCGCCAAAAAATGTTGCTTGAGGCAACTTGCCGCTGCTTGCGGTACTCCGACCATTAAACTAATTTATCACCAATATATGCCAACCCTTCTCTGGGGTGTGCTGGGTGGGAAACCGCTTGTGTCTAGGATAGGCAAGATCGGCTTTTGTGTCTATTTACCATAATGAAAACATTTTCAAATATTTTATGCAAAGTTGTGTGTTGCACAGCCTTGACATGACCTTAGCCTCAACCTATGAGCGCTATCCCGCGGTGCTTGCTGCTGTCCTGTCTGGGAATTGCAGTTGGGCACACGGAATGTTCTCTATACCGGTTCGTAATTTGCTAGCTGAACTAGTTTTTATGTAGATTTGTTGAGGTTCCTTGGTGTTCTTCCCCCCCAAAAACCGAATGCGATGGCCGTTGCTTGGGCCATCAACTATAGATTTTTCTCACAGGAAGTGCGTAAAAATCTTTGGCCATTAAAACCTTGAAAGCACAAAGAGCCTGATAACGATCCACACTAACACACAGCAAATAGTATCCAAAAAGGTAACAAAGCCGCAATTGGTCTGTGAAAATTTGAAGCAGATCCATTTGCAGGTTCTGACTGTTTGACTGTCTAAGCCGCAGGTACAAAATGATTAACTTCAATGCCGCTGAACTCATCTCACCGCAATTAGGACTCTGGCATCCTAATAAAAAGCAAATGGCTAGGAACTGGTGCAATCCGAGCTGAAACAGGTCCAAGGATCGAGGACAAGGCTACTGCAGCTGATAATGGCAAAAGGAATTGCGTCGTCACAGGTTCACAGGCAGTGTTGGTCGAGGTAAATCCTTGGGCTTCCTTTTGTGGGGGAGAAGGCAATACAATTTTTCACATCCAACAAAAGAAGAGCAAAGGCACACACACTCATTCACTCTTACACAGATGTGAAAAAACTAACTTGGGGTAAGTCACAAAAGAAGAAATTTCGATTTGGTCAATGTTGTATGACATTGTCAAAAACTTGAAATCTCAGGCTCCGAAAACAAACTTTTTTCTTTTTTTTTGGTTTCATAGAAACATGAACCGAACCTACCATATTTGTAGTCCTACGAAATCGAACCCGTTTCTGTATGTGCATTAAAGATGGAAGATTGGCTTCCATGGGGCATAATCTCCTTATACTTGCAGGCATAGTTTATTTCTATTCTTTTCATATCCCCTCCCACCCTCGTAATTTGAAAAAGGTGTCAAATATACAACTTTGTATATGGGTCATTCTTTTTGAATCCGAACGGTTTTAAAATTGACCATTTTTGATTTAAATAAAAAAAAAATCCGAAATTAGATCTCGACACTCCCACCAAAACGTGATTTTCGGTTTTGCAAAAAAAATTTTTTGTTAATTTTATCAACAATTTCAAAAATCGTCCAAAACGGAAAAATGAAAAACTAGAAGGCCAAGCTAACTTTGTCTGTGCCGAAGTTTTTATACCCTTGCAAAAGCTGTTTTTGAAATGACAGAGTTTAAGAACGCCTAGATAAAAATCAAAAACTTTTGTAACTAAAATCCATTTTCCATCAGATGAACATTTGATTTCGACCAAATTTCGCGAATCCTTATGAAAACATATCAAATTAACAATCGCCAAGTTTAAGAACGATAAAATTGAAAACAAAAAAGTTTTTCTCACTAAGACTCATTTTCCGACCGATAAGTCCTATGGCAGCCTGAAGATATAGTCATCTGATTTCGACCAAATTTTTCAAATTAGTTTGAAAGCGTTTAATATTAATAATCACCGACCATAAGAACGATTTACTTGAAAAAAAATTTTTTTTTTCACTAAGACCCATTTTTCGACCGATCGGTCCTATGGCAGCTATAAGATATGGTCATCCGATTTTGACCAAAGATTGCAAATCTGTTCAAAAGCATATAATATTAATAATGACCGTGTTTGGGAACGCAAACATTAAGAACAAAAAAGTTTTTCTCACTAAGACCCATTTTTTTACCGATGGTTCCTATGGCAGCTATAAGATATAGTCATCCGATCCGGTCGGTTCCGACATATTAACAGGGTGCAGTAAAAAGAAGACTCTTTGCAAAATTTCAGCTCGATAGCTTCAAAACTGAGAGACTAGTTTGGGTAGAAACAGACGGACAGACAGACAGACGGACAGACAGACGGACAGACAGACAGACGGACAGACAGACGGACGGACAGACAGACGGACGAACAAAGCTCACTCGACTCAGCTCGTCGCCCTGATCAAGAATATATATAGTTTATGGGGTCGGAAATGAATATTTCTATGCGTTGCAAACTTCTGGGCAAAATTATAATACCCTTTGCAAGGGTATAAAAAGGGTTTTTTAAAAACATGATATCTCAGGTTTGGTTTTTCGGATAGGATTCGTGTTGATATTGCTGAAAAGTATTTTACTGTATCTAAATCTTAGTTTCATACATTTTTAAATTGTTTAATAATATCAAGTAATTGTTGCTAAATTTTATATATAATTTTTTCTTAGTGTTAACCACCACGATATAGCTTCTAATGATATACAAATTATTGCCCTAAGCAGAACTTAAATTACGGTGCTTTCAAAAAGATGGAGACTCTTATAGTTTAAAAGATATTAATTTTTGAAGTTATAAACAATTAAATATTAATTATATTATAATAATTAAATAAAGCTTTGCCACGCAGTCAAGCTGTGGAACACCACAATTCACTGTCAGAAAGGAAGAGAATTCCGATTGTGTGACTACAGCTTGTTGACTATCACTAAGGTATAATTGTACAAGTTTTTTTGCTGTATTGGAAAAGTTGTAGAGTTTGTTTAAAATTGCGCACAGTATTTTGTGACTCACCATATCAAACGCTGAATATTTTTATGAAATTCTCATCAGGATCACTCGCAAAAAGTTAGCGAAAACTTTAAAGAACTTAAGACCAGATCTTCAAAGTAAAAATGGCCAACTGGTTCGTATATTTTTTATTGAAAATATTATGAAAAGATTATCAAAATATTGCTGCCAAGAATTGCAATATTACTGGACTCGAGATTTAAGAAGCGGGCCCCCGTAATTTGGAAAAAACGTCATATCTCCCACAGATTTGTAGATATGCGGGTTGTACTCTCTAAAGATATTAAGTAACCAAGATTATTTATCGATTTGCCAAAGAAATGATAAAGATTGGATGAACAGTACTCAAGTTATGACCAAAAGAAATAACGCTGTGAATGCTTGTGCGGGAGGTTGTGGGTTCTCGATCCCGCCTCGGACCATCTAATAGAAAAAGTTTTTTCTTTCTTTAGAAAAAAGCTTTTACACACCTTCACCAGCTGCTGGCGCCAGCTGTGAAGCGACTAGCCATGAAAATGCAAATATTCTCAAACTATTGCCGTTCGGATTCGGCGTTAAACTGTAGGTCCCTTTCTCTTGTGCGCCAAGATATTGAGAGAAGCAATTATTATTACAATTATTTTCAATTGTTTGCTATCCAAACCATTGGTAAAAAAAACATGTAAATTTACATCCGATCCCAAACTCTTTCCACTTTATTCAACCATAAAAAAACTATCTTCTTTAAATTAAAACATATATAAAAAAAAGAATTTGAATAAATGAGGAAAAAGTCCATAACTTTGGAACTATTCGATTTCCCATTTACAGCTTTTTATACAGTATAAATTTCTGGATACAAGACTTCAATTTTGAGAAATATTTGAAGAAAAAAAAGGTCCTTTCGCGGCCATAATACTTATTTTTGCGATTTCGCAACAAAAAAAAAAACAAACAATTTTTCAGTGAAAGTAATTTGAAAGTTTGGGATCGGATGTAAATTTACAACAATGACTTTGGATAGCAAACAATTGAAAATAATTTAATTTTTTAATGAACTAAATTTTCAAATCATTTTTTCCAGCGAATTAAGCATATTTTGCCAAAATGCTACAAATACTTTTACACTATTTTACAACACAGAATACGAAACGAGAGCGTAAGTTAAAGTCGGCTCTAACCGACTTCGATATACCCGTTACTCATGGAAAGAAATGTGTAATAGCCATCCTGTGTGCCTGAGGTGAGACCGCCGAAAAGTATGCAACATTTTTTTACTCGGCTATTTATCATCCGATCTTGATGAAAATTTCAAGGCTTATAGATGTTACGAATATAAATGTAAGTTTTAAATTTATTTATATTTATATTATATTAGTTATTCAACATTTTTTATTGTGGGGGCGTGGGTGGGTGTGGTATAAAGTTGAAATAAACTTGATCAGCGTGCAGACCATAGGAGTCTACATTTCCAATTTGGTTGCTCTAGCTCTTCTTGTCTCTGAGATCCAGGTGTTCATACAGACAGACGGACTGACGGACGGACGGACAGACGGACATGGCTATATCGACTCGGCTGTTGATGCTGATCAACAATATATATACTTTTTATGGTCGGAAATGATTCCTTTGCCTGTTACATACATTTGCACGACTTTAGTATACCCTTTTACTCTACGAGTAACGGGTATAAAAATCACCCATATATTATATATTCTTGATTAGCATGACGAGCTGAGTCGATTGGGCTTTGTCCGTCCGTCTAACAGTCCCACTAGTCCCTCAGTTTTGAATCTATCGAGCTGAAATTTTGCAAAGAGTCTTCTTTTGGCTGCACGGTGCTAATACATATGTCGGAACCGCCCGGATCGGATGACTACTTCTTGTAGCTGCCATAGAAACGATCGGTCGGAAAATGGGTTTTATTATTACAAATTTGTTTTTTCAATGTTAGCGCTCTTAAGCTCGGTCATTATTAATATAATATGTTTTTAAACTGATCTGTGAAAGTTGATCGAAATTGATATCCGTTGAAGCAATCTTTTCAAGTGTACTAAAACTTAAGTTAAATAGATTTATTCAAAGAACGGATACTATCGAGAGGATCGAATCTTTTCTCTTAAACAAATATTTACCATTATCGATAGTTTGCCAGTAGTTCAGTTTTTGTAAGCTGAACCTTTTTGTATAGGTTTAGGTTCGTAAGACCAAAGTTTTAGAAATGGGGTTCCAGGGAACTCAAAACCAGAACCGAACTGGTTGAGAGGGGCTTGCTTTTGGAACGTTTTGCAATCTTGGTTAAAAGTTTTTAACATAATATGTAGTATCTAAGGCCTAGAATCTATCTATTCTGAAATGTACAATTAGATCCGACAAAAAACACCGAAGATATATACGAAACTTGGATTGCCTTTCAGCCATGTGGATCCCAGGATACAGCTAAATGTGTGTGAATATTCAACAGGGTGTTTTTTATTCGGGGCACTCGAATACAGAGCTCTTACTAGAGAAGAAGGTAACAAAAATTTTACATATTCTTGATCTGCGTGCACAAAATAGAATTATGTATTTAACACAAAGTATTACAAATGTTCCGCTTATGTCCCAGCCTGATCGCTTTTTCCGGGAAAAATTGTTTTCCTGTATTTTTTTGGAGAATTATTGTTTTTCCGATTGATTTCGAAATGGCATTAAGCTGTCCTGTAGTGTCAACCATTTCAACGAGGTAAGAATTAAGCACAAAACTCAGGAGTCACTCGGCACCTTTTCACTGAATTATGAATTTAATTGAATGATTCAACCTGCAGTTCTTAGTTACTTTAATGCAGTTGCAATTGATGACTAGCTTAACAGGGACTGAGGAACCAGACCCAAAGGCTACCCTTGATTTATAATGGCAAAGCAATTAAGGATATTCCGCCGTCACAAACCCAAAAGCAACGCACTTAGCCCTTCGTTTTTCCATTCTGGGGGCGAAGGCAATTCAATTTTTAGAACATCAAACAAATAAAGGTGAAATTACGAAAACACACTCACTCACACATACCAAGAAATTTAGTGGTAAAAACGCAGAGAGCTCTTCCGAAAAATAAAAAAGGAGCTCGTGATTTGTTGCAAGATTTCTGTGTAAATGGCATAAAAAACAGAGCTCAGGGCTCGGGCGACAAGCCGTGGGATCGTTGATGTCGATGTTAATGGCGTAGTCGTTGTAGACAATTAACACAACAACAATTTCGAGCCACATCCTTGGGAATGTCGAGCAAAACAGAGGCCAAGAAACCAAGGCCTACTTTTTTTTATGAATTGTTCATATTTTACTTTAGTGCCTTTGTACACCGCCGCCGCCGCCGCCACCGTTGCAGACACCACATCAGCTGATTTGAAGCCAAAAAGGGGAGAAGGAGATAAAGAGAGAAGGGGGAGGAGGATTAATTATGTTGACAGGTTGCCCAACTGGTAATGTGTGTCCTTTCTAATGAATGGTGCGGGGGGGAAGTGTGAATGTGCTTAGAAAACAGAATTAACTTTTCATTGATTTGTAGGGGATTAGCGTTTCCAGGAAAAAAGAGGAAACCACATTCTCTGCTCAAACCTCTTTCCTCGCATAAATTGCATATTTTTTGATGGGAAAAATTGTTCTTTTTCTTTTTTTAAATTTTTGCCGAAGGAAATGATTCGGCACTTAATAAAAATTACAAATATTTTCGTTAGAATTTTATAAATATTTTATATTAAACTCCCCCGAGGCCCACCAATGTGAATGAACACTATTCTTTTTTTTTTTTTTTGCTACCAGTTCAGGCTCAATGAAAAAAGGTGTCAATGCTGAATGCAAAAACTCAGCTGGAATTCGTGAGGTCTTTGAATGTCACCTCAGGTGACAAATTGCAACAGGGCTGGCCAACAGGTTAGCCTCAGTTTTGAGGCACACGGGATTATCAATGACGCGGCAGGTTTGACGTGGCCCAAAAACCAAAATGTGCCATTTCGCACCTCCATAAAAACGTGTCCTACCAATGGGTTTTTGTGACCTTCGAAAGGATTGCATGAGACTGACTGCGCTGGGTCTAATGTGCGATTTCCACTAAAAATGTACATTTGCATATGCCGACTTTCTAGCCAGAAAGGGTCAAGGCAAAAGGATGTGCCTCATAAAGCAAGTGGGACACATGTTTACATAACATTTTGGCGCGCAAAAATCAATTTAAGCCTTAAACAAGTGATTTGTAACACTTCCTGCCTGGGCAGCTAGATCCTTCCTGTCAGTGTGCCACCCAGGTTATGTAACCATAATTGAGTTCTCTCTCACGCCCTCACGTTTCCAGCTAAAAACGCGGCATTGCCAAAACAAAAATATTTCATTCAACAAAAATTACCAACAATGTGTTCAGCGAACACAGCATAATAAGGACACAACTAGCCAAAATCTCTACAAGTACTCCAAGGGAACAATAACAACGCAAATTTAAAGGACATTCAAAGTTCTCACGTTCATTCGGTTTTCGGCAGTTTTTTTTTTTTGTATATTTTTTTGTTGGCTTAAACCTCAAGTGACCGAGGGTTTGATGGAGAAGCGGATGCGCCGCCACTCGGGTGTTCTCCTACTCTGTCCCTGTCTGTCTGTCATCATCCTCTACTGATCATCCGGATATAGTTCAATTTTTTTTTTGCGCAAGGCCGGCGTTTCTTTTTGGTGTTTTCTTGTGCAATTTTCAAAGAATTTTCAACACATAATCAGCAGATAATGCTGTTGATTATCTCAGGAATTTCTATTCATTTGGTGGCGCTGCTGCTGGTCTAAGGCTTCCGCTTCATATTTCCTTCTAAACGAACACTGTGTGCGGCCCCGACCACTCTCACTTGTGAGTGTGGTGTGCGGTAGTGGGTTGGGGGAGAGTCTGATTGCCTTCTTAGAAATCAATGAGGCTGTGGGAAAGCCACATTATAATGTGATAATATTATAACACAGTACAACACTAAAAAAATCCCAGCATTAGACCTTAAAATTCGAATACAATTAACTTCTGTAAGCTTCAAATCATACCCAGTTTTTCGAACAAAGTTTAGATTCGCGTTCTATGGCTACTTTTGTACTTGCAACACACAGCGACAACAATTTGAATTTCTACCCTTGCAGAGGGAATATTAAAATTGTCCAGATGTCTGTAACGCATATTCGGAAACACCACACTGACCTCATAAAGTATATAGATTTTTGATGAGCATGACGAGCTGAGTTGACATAGCCATGTCCGTCAGTTCGTCCGTCTGTTTCTATACTATCTCCTCAGTCAGTTTTAAAGAAATCTTGACCAAACTTTGCACGAAGTCTTTTGGTACAAATGCGCTCCACATTTGTAGGAACCGGACGGATCGGATACATTGGACTATAGCATATAGCTGCCAAAGGAACCACCGGTCAAACAAAACAGTTTTAGTGAGAACAATTTTTTTGTTTCCAATGCATACCTCTTCAAATCTCGTATTTATAAGTTTTCTATGCTTCTACATAAATCCATAAAGTTTGACGAAAATCGGAACTATATAGTATAACTGCCATACAAAAAATAGGTCCGAAAAAAGATCTTAGAAAAACTTTTTTTGTTCTCATTGGCTATCGCTCCACAAACTTCCCCAGTTCTAGCCTCTGCCAACTCATTGAAGTTGGGCTAAAGATCGCTGATGATTGAACTGTGGAAGTTTATGAAATAGCTATACGATCAACCAGCCTCCTTTGTGGTGTTGTGCGTGCCTTGTTTTAGAAGCGTTATGATGAAAATCATAACTTATTGACCTAGAGCCTGCTAAAAAGTTGTATGATTGATAATCCAAAGGTCACTAAAACAGTCAAATTGCTTTAAAATAAACTATTCCAAACATTTCTACGACTTTTTTTAATGAAGATATACCATTTTTAGTAATTGAAAACGTTTTTTCAAAAAATGGAATATATTTTTCCTGCCCCAAAACATGCAATGGGTTTTCTGAAAAATGTGCATTGAAATTCTATAAAAATTCTAGCCTGTTGTACTGTTTTTGCGAGGCATAGCTTTGGGCAGTAGGCACTTTTAGTATTTTACTATATATATTCAAAATGGTATGCCTTCGCCAAAAATGATCGTACAATTCTTTGGAAGAGTTTATTTCAAAGCAATGAAATAGTAACTTACGATAATATTAAAAACAAGAAAGAAAGTCGGTCAAGCTCGACTATAACATACTCTGCACCCTTAATGTCGCAGCTCACATTTGGTCACGAGTCAAACGGCCAGTTAACACACAACGCACAACGCAGTGCGCTCTCTAAGCTCTCTCTCTCTCTCTCTCTCACTAAGATTGCTTCTGCTGAACGCAATGCTTAGGTTATGGGTGGGGTGGGTGGGGGGTGTTAACTGACCGTTTTTTGCTCATAACTTGAGTATCGTTCATCCGATCTTTATCATTCCTTCAGCAAATCGATAAATAATTTTGAGTACTAGATATCTCTAGAAACCATCTATTATCAAAACTGTAGGAGATATGACGTTTTTCCCAATTGCAGGGGCGCGAGGGGGCGTGGCAAAAATTGAAAATAAACTTGATCTGCCTGCAAGTATAAGAAATATATGTCCCATACATGTCAAACCTCTATCTCTTACCATCTCTGAGATCTCTTCGTTCATACGGACGGACGGACAGACAGACAGACAGACAGACAGACAGACAGACAGACAGACAGACAGACAGACAGACGGACAGACGGACATGGCTATATCGACTCGGCTGTTGATGCTGATCAAGAATATATATACTTTATAGGGTCGGAAATGATTCCTTCTTCCTGTTACATACTTTTGCACAAACTTAATATACTCTATGTACCTTCGGTACAGAGTATAAAAAGTCAAAGCAAAGATATATACGCTCTGCACATAAGGTATCTAAAAATTGTCAAAAAAGTCATATTTTGCAGCTTTAAGTTCAAATTACTAAAATCAGGTTCGTGTTCAGCACACGAAAATCAGCTCGAATCGCCACCAACCCTTCAATATACTGGACCTTGTTGCCTAGTGTTGTATAAGCAGCAAGAGTTTATAAACTTCGGTAGAGCCGAAAATAAGCTTTCCACTATTTTTAGAGCAAAGCTCTGTTACGGACATTCGAACGGGGGAATAAAACTAGAACAATTTTGTCTTTGCGAAAGATTCTTTTGGGTATGCCTTGTCTTTTTTTTTTGTATTTGCAAAGTCAAACGCTTTTACCATTTGCCGTAGCAGCAGGTGGGTTGTGTGTTTGTGGGTGTGTGGAGTGGGAGGTTGGGAAGAGGGGTTAACAGTGTGTTGACAGTGAGTTAACAGTGACTTCACAGTGACTTCACATTGACTTCACATTGACTTCACAGTGATTTTACAGTGACTTAACAGTTAAACTAACAGTCAGATTTATCGTCACTCGTACCGGGTACACCATGACACCCACTCATTTTTTATACCCGTTACTCGTAGAGTAAAAGGGTATACTAAAGTCGTGCAAATGTATGTAACAGGCAGAAGGAATCATTTCCGACCATATAAAGTATATATATTCTTGATCAGCATCAACAGCCGAGTCGATATAGCCATGTCCGTCTGTCCGTCTGTCCGTCTGTCCGTCTGTCCGTCCGTCTGTATGAACACCTAGATCTCAGAGACTAGAAGAGCTAGAGCAACCAAATTTGAAATGTAGACTCCTATTGTCTGCACGCAGATCAAGTTTATTTTCAATTTTTGCCACGCCCCCTCACGCCCCCGCAATTTGGAAAAAACGTCATATCTCCTACAGTTTTGATGATAGATGGTTCGTACTTTCTAGAGATATCTAGTTCTTAAAATTATTTATCGATTTGCTGAAGGAATGATAAAGATCGGATGAACGATACTCAAGTTATGAGCAAAAAACGATCAGTTAACACCCACCACCCACCCCACTCATAACCTAAGCATTGCGTTCAGCAGCAATCTTAGTGAGAGAGAGAGAGAGAGAGAGAGAGAGAGACGAGTTAAAAAATGTTGCATACTTTTCGGCTGACCCACCTCAGGCATACAGTAAGGCTATTAAACATTTGTTTCCATGAGTAACGGGTATATCGAAGTCGGTTAGAGCCGACTTTAACTTACGCTCTCGTTTTTTTAATGGCTTAAGATAAAAATCAACAAAATTCAGCAAATTCGAACAGGATCATTTTAAGCGCAACATTAAAAATTCACTTCAATCGGGAAGGGATCAAACGTAAATTCTTCAATATCTTGAAAAGCGCACTGTATATTTTTATTGAAATCGATTTTTATGATGGGGAAATGGGCTTTGCATGTCCCTTGTAGATGGTACTCGAAAGCCAAAAAAACGCGAATTGAAGTATCAATTTTATATCCAATCACTCGAAGTAGCTGGGTATGAGATGTTGCTACCTGATGTCTCTAGTTTCACAATTTATTGGTTCCGTTCCCAGGCCTTTTTGAGTGTCGCACTGTGCTACACACGGGCTTTTACGGAACTATCATAATAGCCATCAAGAGTTAAATAACATTGGACCGAACGTTATTACCCCAAGTATATATAATCCGATTCGATAAAACGACTGCATTAACTGAGTCTTTACAAAATGGAAACTTGATCGATTACACTAGTTTACAGCCAAAAAGACGCATTTCTACTGAAACTATTTTTAAGTGTAGTTTGGATTGGTGATCTCAAAAATCGATTTCAAAAACTTTTTCATGGCAACGATTTTTAATTATGAATTTTTTCATTTTTTCGGTAGGTGCACTTACTTTTTTTAAGCCATATTTCACTTTATAATCGTCGGATAAAGTCAAGCAAGATATGAATCGAAAGGTAATTGAATTGTCAATAATCGAACAAAACACAATTTTCAAATCGGTTAAGTAGTTTAAATACATTAATAAAAAATATTTTAAGAAAATCGATTTTTTGCTCGAAAACCCAATAAATTTCGTTTCCAAACGCATAAGAAAAATATTTAAAAATTAAAAAAAAACCTATTTTTTCTTTCTAGTTAAGAACCGCACTTCTTCTATAAATAAATACGGGAGCTGTGAGCAATTGAGTGCTGAAAAAAGTGGTATTTTTGAGATTTTTTAAAAATAAATTTTTTTTATTCTGTTGTGATCTGATCAAAAGACGAAGAAAATAGAAAAAAAAACTTTCTGAACACTTAAAATTCTCAAATTTGACTGTTAGTTCCTTTACTTAAACTGATCACGCTGCAATATTTATTCAAAGAATTTCGTCATCAATACATTATTATCTTTGCAGAAGTGCGATGTTTAAGTCGAAAGAATAAAAATAGTTTTGTTGAATTTTTTTATATTTTTCCTATGCGATTAAAAATTAAATTTCTTGCATTTTCGAGCAAAAAATCGAATTTTATGAAATAATTTTGGGCATTGTACTCAAACTTCTAAGCCGATTGGAAAACAATGTTTTACGCTATTATTGACAATAAAAATGTAAGTGCACCTACCGAAAAATGAAAAAAAATTTTATTTATAAAAAACGTTGCCATGAAAAATTTTCGTAATCGATTTTTGAGATCACCAATCTACACTTAAAAATAGTTTCAGTAATAAGTAAATAGCCTTAAGAAATATCTTATCGGAATATATGATATATTATCTATCCAAATCATCGATTTATTGTAGTAGGAATTTCTAGTGTTCTCAAAAAGGCCAAACCAGCATTATATAATCTGACGCGAGCTACTATATTAGTAGCACTTTGAACTGCCCGATTATTTCGACGTTTCCAATTTAATGGATGGTATGTGCTGAGTAAAATGTGAGCAAATCGGTATTTATGAACGAGTAAATTGCCCCTTTATTATACTGAAACAAATTTAAGACTTCCGTGTTGAAACTTACTGTTCTTGCTCTTAAAATCTCTCACGCCACCTTAGAGAGGCCCTTTCCGTGCTGCTGGTAAAAGAGCAATGCTGACTAAGGTCATTGTTGACGGCTGTATTTCAAAGATGACGCCCACTGAAAAAATTCTTATAAAAACTGTTAAGCCTTAGTGGAAGCATCTATAAACTGGGGGCTCGAGCACAAGAGTGCCGCATCATCCTACTCGATGGCTACGAGAATATCATGTTCGTTTGAAAGCTACCTTGGGGAAAAAACTTAGTAATAGCTAGTGCGCTACTGGGAGGAGGGACTTCAATTTGTAAGTAGATTCCTTGCCACACAAGATTATCCTTCCTAATTTCAACCCAAATTATATTCCAGACTCACCACTCATAGACTTTTAGTAATAAAATATTTCTTCTATTCTTAGAATCCAGTTACAAAGTTTCTACAACATCTTACAGATTCATAACTACCTTTTTGTTTGACAACAAAATTTAATTTGATTACAAATCTAAAGGGACAAGCCAACCACTGCCCAGTAGCAACCCCAAAACCCGCATGGATGGACAGTTTATTGTAAAATTATGCAGTTGATAAGCACGTTTCGGCAAGAGCAAATCTGTGTCATTGTCGTGATGAAGATGAATGATGTAATAATTCCGTCATAAAAACGCATCCGCATGTGCTACTTAAACTGACAGGCCGGCCCAGCCCCAAGTCAAAGGGTTGGTTCAGCTTTCTGTGGAACCATGCTAAAAGCTAAGAGTCTACAACTATTAGCAACAGCAGCAGCAGCAGCTGCCTGCCGTCTACAACTAGTTTTGTTTTCATTTAAAACTGGTTTACCATCTAACCCCGAGATCCATTTACATTTATCGCATTTTCCTGGCTGCAGCTTTGGCCGTTTGTCGCCTCATGACTTTGATTGTTTTTCCAAAATGTTTGAGAGAGAAAAATCCATTAGCATGCTCAGCCAAGCAAATCCATCATAAGCCACGAGTTAAAAAAAAGAACCAAAACCCAAATCTCTGTTTACCTTGACCCTGCTCTCTGTTGATCGTCCATCCTTCGTATTGGATACTTGTTTTTTATGTCTTCTTTACGCCAGCGCTGCAGCGCTTGCCCTCGCCTCACCTTTCGATTTTTATACAACTTTGTTTTCAACGTTCGATCGACGAATTCTGTTTTGATTCCTCTTTTTGTAAAGTCAAAGTGTCGAATTGTAAAGATCACTCACCTTTTGCTGCCTAGGCCTGCACCTCCATCCATCCATCCATCCATCCGTCCATACGTACATACGCACTGTTGTAAGGTATCCCATAGATACATAAACATTTACATTGCTATTGAGAGACCCCTACCCCTTTATTATGCCAGGCATGTCGCTGGTATCCGTTCTCCTCCTCTACTATTCCACCATGTAATCACGCTTAAGCCGACCGCTCCCTTCGCTGCACAGCTCCAGCTCCAGCTCTATGGCTGCACGCTTATTTGTTTGTTTGCTGGCTCCAAACTGGTACTGGCATCCGTCTCCACAGGCACAAAGTACAGTCCTCTCGTGCGGTGTTTTTCCTGATTTTTCTCCCTGGCCACATAATAAAAAAGGGCGACCAACAGGTTTGTCTAGTAACTCCACTATTTATTGCCCCCACCCCTCCGCCCCCAGCTCTTCTTCTATTTCTTAGAATGTTGTTTTCTTTTATGCTCTCTATCTCAGGCCCTGATCAGGCCCCTTTTGCCTGGCTAGGAGCCAAGTTTGTTTACCTCAACCACAAGGCTTTTGTTTGCTCTTGCTTTCGTTGGAGGCAGCAGAGATTGGAGCGCAGAGCGCGTAGGTTGACAAAAATGCATTTTTAAGCCGATTTGTTGTCAAACGGAAGGAAGATGATGCGTGAAAAATTATTATTAAATTAGGCGCATCGGAAGTTAGGCTTAATACGAAAAATATGATATGGGGGGAAGTCTGTTAAAGTTGTGCCATCATTAGTTTTAATAGGAGTGAAAGGTTTAAATTTGAATTCCCGGCTAGTTTGTGCATCGATCATACAAACAAAACGCTATAGATCCCAAACAAATTTAGGTAGGAGTTAAAGGAATTTAACTGTAGGTGGTGCGCCTTGATAAATTATAACTTTTTACGTTTGAAAACAAAGTGATATGTATTATTTAGACTTATTCTTACAACTACGCCTCTAATCCTTTGTCTGATAGTCAGCAGCCTGGCTATAGATTATTTCACCTATTTGAGAGTATTTCTCAATACTTCGAGACAACAAATATACATTGTAAACTACGTCTAAAGAGTGGATATAAGTACACTCCCAGGTGGTACACCTGTTTTTGAGGCTAGGAAGGAAGCTCTCTTCGCAATCGGGAATCATGAAAAATGATCATGAAGGACGAATATCCTACGCCAAAAGAATGCTATCACTTACAAGTCGGCTCGCAGAATAGAGTTTTATGCACTTGAAACATAGAATTGTACACCTCACATTTCCACGCAAACACTTTTTTGCTTCCGCAAATTAAAAACAAAGTGCATATTTAAAGTTGATACTCTGTTTATGTTATATTATGCAACTGTAGCTAAGAGTCATCAAATGAGAATCATTCTCAATTAGAATCAAACTGACAGGTTTGGTTTCTTAAAAATCTATCGGTTGAGTTTACCTTGTCGCTGTTGAATATGAGCTGTTCCCACCTAACGAAATTATTGCAGGTGAGCCTTACCAACACAAATATGTAGGTGCGCTTGGGCAAGATCGTCTAAAGAATGAGGAAAGGCTCTTGAAAGTGCCTTTTATTCATTACAATGGCCCAATTCAATTATAATAAATTTTAAAGTATCTATTTAAGATCCGGTCCATGAGCTTTAAAGTACCCTAATCGAACCGGGAAATTGGCCAATTATAAGTTTTCTATGCTTTTACACAATACCACCAAGTTTGATGAAAATCGGTCAACTATATAGTATAGCTGCCATACAAAAAATAGTTCTAAAAAAAAGTCCTAGTAAAAAAAACTTTTTTGTTTTTAATGCTTTCGCTCCCAAACTCGTTACTGATCAATATTACATGCTACCACACAATAATGCCAAGTTTAATCCAAATCGGATGACTATCGCATATATATAATAAAATGAATATATATATATCGCATATATAATAATAATAAATATATAAAATGGGTTTTAGTTAAAAAATTGTTAGATTTTTATGTAAGCGTTCTTAAACTCGGACATTTCAAAAACAGCATTTGCAAGGGTATAAAAACTTCGGCTCAGACGAAGTTAGCTTGGCCTTCTCGTTTTCAGATAAACTTAAAAACTTTGTAATTTGTTAGTTTATGTGACCGATAGAGCTGTAGAGCTGTAAGTCAACTAAACCTTAAATATTGATTTCTTCCATTGTAATAAAGAAGCTGTTTTCAGCATAGTCCGCTGGCAGTATATCAATCTAAGCTCAACAAAAACTAACTTAAGACAAAGGATATTCAGTATTCTAACACTTCATGTAAACATTAGAAATGATTTCCAGGGGACCTTCAGACATTTTAGCGGCTGAGTGTGAAAAACCATTAGTCGCCTTTTGCCATAGCTCTCAGAAGCCGAGGCTGATCTGCATGAGCTCTCACAACAATAAAAACTGAAATCAAAAACCTCTCTAATGCAAACATTACGTAAGTCAGCTACTGTTAACATAGAAGGCGGCACTTCTACAGAAAAAACCATAAAAACTTCCGGCAGAGTATGCAAAAAAAAAAAACGAGAATATTCTTCCAGGAAATTGAACAATTTGTGCGTAATTTGCATAGCTCAACTGAGCTGAACTGAACCTGACCACGTCTGTACTTAGGGCGGCAACTGTTTGACGACATATTGCTCAATGGCATGGGATCAATGTGATTAGACTGCAGATGCTCTGGACTCTCTATACTCCACTCTTTCGTCCAGTTCAATTTTGCCCAACAAAAACGAGATCATCTCATATGTGAACAAAAGCATTTCGCACATTTAGGCTTCCAAATGAATGGACACACACACACAGGAGAAATGGAACATGTGCGTGTGGTCGGGTCGGGTTACCCGGTATGTAGATCTAATATGCAGATAGTCCAAGCCAAAACTAACTGCAACTGAACAGTTAAAGTTGTGGATGCTTAATCAATTGACAAAAGGCTCGGCGGACACAAAGGAAACGAGGAGACTGCTGACAGGGATTTGGGCCAGGATAAGCCTACTTTAACTTGAAAATATTGCTAGCACACACATAGTTTTTAGGACTTTTTGTTTGTCGAAAATAACTAACTAGCATTTCCTTAATGAATATCAAGCAGTACGAGGACGAGACTTTGTGTGTGGGTGTAATATTGTTTCAGCCTACACATGCCAGGACGAAAGCAATTCTGGAAATGGAAATAGAAATCTTAAGCCGATGCTGAGTGTACGATACCAACTACGAAATGCACACACACTGTTGGAAGTTATTGGCTTTGCCTTGGCGCGCAAAATGAACAACAGTTCGACCAGTTCCCAAAAACAAATCCTTTTTCTAAAAGGCGGCACCAAAATCCTTTCACAGTAAAATTTTTGTTATGTGTTCTTTACCCAACAAAAAAAAAAAGTAGGAAG
Organism: Lordiphosa magnipectinata; assembly: GCA_037044535.1. Taxonomy (NCBI): domain Eukaryota; kingdom Metazoa; phylum Arthropoda; class Insecta; order Diptera; family Drosophilidae; genus Lordiphosa; species Lordiphosa magnipectinata. Next base: position 88,077 of record JBAMBO010003499.1, read on the forward strand.
AAGAAAAAGAGCGCCAAAAATAGTCTTTGTCTCCTGGCCTTTACCCAAGATAACTAGCAGCAGATTTTATCATGCGCTCGACTGGACCTCAAGTGGTACCGGCAGTCAGCTGATTGAGCGACCGTTAGACACAATCCTTAAGCAGGTTTCCGTTCATTGGAGATATGAGTCTGGAGATGGGCAATGCAGTGCACTCTGTGGGTGCCATTGATAATTTCGAAAAGGTCTTTCATTCTAGTCCGCAACTAATCTGCGTTTGCCATACTTTTCTATTTGTTCGGGCATCTTCTTTAACCTGCTGCGCCTGCTGCTGCTGCTCCTGATGATGATGATGATGATGATGCGCAAATTGTCAGGTCTTATCGCGATATATCTTTATATACCTTAGTCAGAGGACCTTTTTTTCTGCATTTATTTGAAATGTATATGGATTTGTGTGCTGATTTTTGGTCAACTTTGGTTCGATGTGGGCGGTCAGATTAAAATCAATTAGGCATAAAATGAGCAACATTTCAATTTGTGTTTATTTTTTTGGGTTGGCACTTGAGTTTCTAATTTCGAGATGTTGAAATAAGTGAAACTATCTTCACTCAACCTGAAGAGCGCCCAGGATAACAAGACCCGGCGGGATTGAAACCTCAATTTAAACTTGGGCAGAGTAGTTTCCGAAATGTATATGCCCTTGCAGTTTGTTTAAATGAATAAATGTTTTAAATGATTGTCATTCCACGATTTCAATTTAGCGTTGAACAATATTAGCTGAGCTATTTGCCGAACTCAACAATAGATGGCGCTACTACTTTGTTGTATTGAATATTACTTAAATACTAACAATTACTGTATGATTAAAGAGCGCGATGCGGTCACCAGCCGCGCGGAAGCGAAGCCAACGATTACGCCAATGATTACGATGATTAGTCTGCCCAGGGCTGCCACAGTACTCCCCCTCCAGAGACCATGTGGGAACGAATGATCTTAGATCTGTGCAAGTTCCAATGTGGAGTAAAGCTTGCATATGATTCTCTATGGGATGTTTCTGTCGTAGTTGAGTCGACAAACTGTTTTCGATGAGTGTATAAACTGATAGATCCGTAGTACTGAGCATGTGCACGGAATACAGATTGCGTAGTTGCGTTGATGGTAACATCAGTTGAGACCGCTGCTTCGAGTGGTGGTCGACCAGCAAGTTCGCCCTCCCGTCGAGGTCTTTCGTTTGCCACGCGTTGTGGACTTTCTTTTGCAACTCTTTGTGGACTTCGTTTGAGGTCGAGAACTTGTAGGTAGACTCAGGCTGGCAACAATTGCCAAACAAAGAGCGTCTCGAGTTGTTGCAGGTTGCTTGTTGTCGATCAGGTATGGGGATCGTTGTGCATCATTCATAAGTATGAACGATTGTTTCGCAGGCTGCGTACAATGTAAAATCTGAAAAAATCTGAAAAATTGGTCGGATGCTTGACCAAGGTGAGATCGGTTACATGTAGTTTCAGAGTCGGCTGGGTGGAGTGTAAAATCGGCCAGATTGGTGATTGACTGACCAATGTTGCGACTGCGAACAAGCGGGTGCAAGTGCAAGGCCGGCTGGGCACACGTAAATAGCAGGCGTGAGCAGCAGATGTAGGGCAGGCTGGGCGCGGAACGTTTATCGTGGGCAGCATGGGCTGCAGTGGGATGTGAACAGCTGGACGTGTAATGTCAGGTCAGCGATCGAGAGCGGGCTCTTGGTCGGCGTTATATGCACAAAACATCCACCCCTTTGCCGTTTGCATGGGTGTGTGTAGGCCGCTTTGTTTATTTAATATTAAACTTAGTTTAGATTTGGGCTTAGCTTAGCGCATGCTTTTGCCGCAGACAATGAGTTTAACAGAAAGCAAAGAGTTGAATTTATGTATGTGTGAGTTAGAGATGTAAGATATTAAAAGGAGCGATGACATCGAGTAACGAGTTGCCAGTTATGTGCCTATGACAGGAACTGTGATTGGTGCTTTGATTGGAGCGGGATGAACTGTGATCCGCCACAACCATTTGTTTACGAGTTTGTTAAAAGGCAGCTAAGCGATATATTCACCAGATTTTGATCAAACTTGCCAAAAATATGTTGAAACAGATAATATTTATAACTGGAAAGTATAAAAACGAACTACTTACTAGAACTGCTTTTTCTACCGATTTCGATTAAGCTCAGCAGAATTATGTAGAAGCATGTAATATAATTCAATATCAAGTTTGGGAGCGATAGCGTTGAAAACAAAAAATGTTTTCTTACTAAGACTTTTTTTCTAACCTATCTTTTCTATGGCAGCTGTACTATAAAGTTGAACGAATTTTATATAACTTGGTGACATTATGAAAAAGCATAATTTACCTATAAATAAATGTTTAAGGGACGCATGCATTAAGCACAAAAAAGTTATTTTCACTAAAACTAGTTTTTCGAGTGATCGTTCCTATGGCAGCTATGTGGTATAGTCATTGCACGCGGCCGATTCCGACAAATGTGCAGCGTTGCTCTAGCTAAGCCAGTTCAGAAGTAGTTCAGATCTCAGAAATTATTTAATCCTGAAATATTTTGTTGGCTGGTTATATGGGGCTAGATATTTAACCGGCTTACGATTGGCGTCAAACCAGTTCAAGAGTGCTGCAGAGCCATATCTTAGAAATTATTTAGGCCATGAACTTGGGAACTTGATGTTAAGGTAGTAAGCTTCGATTTCCCGGATTAAAAGTGGATCAAAGCCGTTTTCCAAAATATCTTAACGCCATGATCTTGGAATTTGGTATGTATAATAGGTTGGAAATAAAGAGTTTGGTACTTTCCCAAATCAAAACTGGTTCCGAACAAGTTTTTGTCATATAGCCCTTAGAACCTTTATTATTCTATACTATACTATACTAAGTTTTAATACTTTTGTAGATCTGTTTACGTTGGATACGGTTTCTTCTCAGTGTGGCGCGTATTTGAACTGATCCATTGGAAATTGGTTAGACCATTGAAATATTTTCTACAAACTATATCAACTCTTTTGCTCAACACATAGTGTCAGTCCATTTGGCTGCCTTCCAGTCATAGAAAGAGACAAAGAGAGAGTCCTTCTTTTAACAGTACTTCAAAGCATGCCTACCCCATATATGCAATTCTGCTGCCTCATGTAAGCATGCTAATTGCATTTTGCCAGAGTCTGAAAAAAATGAGTTGTAAATGAGCAAAAACTGGGTGCGAATCCTTCGGTCTAACCACAGGTGATGCTCCCACAATGCTTTGCGGTCACATTCCGCCAAAGAGCTATGCAAAAACCGAACGGAGCAGCCTGATCATTAATTACCCGTTTTGGCAGGAGTTAAGACTTGAAACGGACCGACTCCGAGCATTGTAATGATCATATCATCAAAGGCTTGCTCCTACAACTGGACACATGGGCATAACCAATCAATTTTGGCAAAGGAGAAATAGAAATTGTTAGATCAATATCAAATATTTTATGCACACGCCTTAACTCATTTCAGAGACCACGACTAACAAGCCGTGAAATTTTAGAAAATTCAACCAATTCCCAAGTTATGAAAAAGCAATTATTGTAGATGGAGATGGGCATTTGATGAGTATCCTTTTTTTTTAATAACATGCACGATTGAATGGTTGAATGACCTCCTGGCCCTTGACGGGCAGTGGCAGGTCGTGAGAATCTTAGAGACAAACCCTTTATTAAATCAGTTTTGAAGAGGTTACATAAAAATTAGAAGTTTGCTTCTATGTCATTAAGAATGGACTATTTGTATGGGTTTGCAGCTCCATTTGAGGGCGCTGGCTCAGCAGTTTTCCGTTACAATCAAAACATATAATTTTCCTAACGAAGGAGAGTGGGACCAACAGGTATACAAACAGAGAATATCAGTGCATAGAAGGAAATCCAATACATGCACAGGTAAATGATTGTACATAGCCGGGCTAGGGGAACTAAAAGAGAACCTGTTTGCAGGGGAAAAGTCCAACTGGAATACTCATAAGACCGGCTGAGATTTCCTGCATAGAAAAGGAAAACAAAACCAGACAAAGGATAGAGCATAGAAAAATGATAAATGCGCAGCAAACAGGTTGAGCTACAGGTAAGTGAGCGAACCTTAGGAGTGGGGGGAGCCATGCCCAGGCTTATCGCGCAGTAGCCTGAAGCTGGAGCGCGGCCTGCACGTGGATGGGAATGAGGCGTAGGATCACAATGATGATGATGAAGCCTTTTCAAGTCCATGCGCACTTCTAAACGTCAAAGGGGGCTCAATAACGAGTTTTGTATTCAGAAATGAAGAAAACGAGTTAAGAGCCCTGCGGTTTTTATGGGGGTTTGGCTTTTTCACAGATTACCAAATAATTTTCCATTTCGTTTGTTGGTGTGCGACCTATGTAAATGGCCCCACGGAACAAAGGATACCAAAGCGAATGTGTGATGTGGGAAACAAAATCAGTGCCCCCCAAACAAGAGGCTTGATAATGACTGGACGAGGAATGTATGAGGGGATTAACTTAAGTTCGATTTTTGAAAGATCGCTAAAAGTTGGGATGAGAAGTTGGGATAAAGAACAAATCAGGAGTAAACTCAAGGCTGTTTTAGTTTTTGATGAATGCAAATCAAAATTCAGACGTAAAACAACTCGTAACTTATCGAAAATTCTAGATATTTTAGAACAGGAGTGCCCAAAATGTTGCTTATGGACGTGCAAACTTCAATCAAAACGAGATCGTCTGTGCAGAAGTATTAATACACGTTTTGAAATATCAGACTAATATCGACAACCGATTTCAAACAAAGAGTATAGAACGATAAGTTAAGGGGTGTGGCCTAAAGAAGGGAATTTTGAAATTTCTTTCGCAATTGAATAGCTTACTTCAAAACAAACTGTTGGGGTATTTTTATGCCAAATCCTTGAGGTATCGTTGAAAATCCTATTTTGAAAAGCATTTTTTAAAATTACAATATTTCGGCCACCAAAGCTAGAGATATGAAATTAATCGCTATAGAGGATTAAACAAAGTTTTCGAAAATGGAAAAATTTCGAACTTAAGGCCTGTTCTGAGAAGCGCGGAAATTTAGCACGCTAAATGCACTTTCATTTTTAGTATGCCCATTTGTAAGCCAAAGAGGCCAAATGCAGAAACGGCCACACTGGTGGACCAAAAATTCTAAGTGTTTGCGTTTTTTCAAAAATAATTTACCAACTATGATGAGCAACAGGAACACAGTTATGGTCATGCCGGTAGCGGCAGGCCGTTGTACCAAATTCCGGTTCAAGGCGTTGGGGAGAGGATCAAAATATTGCTCGACTGAGACACATCTGTGACTTGGGTACAAGTCAATTGTACAGATATCGGGAGATGATATGCGTCCTGCTATTGTCCTAAGGGGTCGAGCATGCCGCAATCGAATCGGTCGTCGAAAGCTAAATGTCGATAAGCTGCAATCACAACGGACCTCTGAAGCCTACACAGCTAAACTCACCCAACTGCTCAGGGAAAACTCACCATTCCCTTCTGGTGTATGCGAACAGTGGAATCATATATCACACTCCATGAGTACGGCTGCCAAGGAGATACTCGGATACGCCGAGCACCCTCGAAAGCAGACTTGGTATGATGAGGAGTGCCGCGACGCTACTGCAGAGAAAGACGCTGCCTACAGGAGAACTCTGCAGTCGGGAGCAACGCGGGCTGTTAAAGAGCAATACCGGAAGAAAAGGAGAGAGGAGAAGCGCCTTTTCAGAAGGAAAAAGAATGAGCGAGAGAGGCGCATGCGTGAGGAAGTCGAGATGCTATTCGGCATGGGTGAGACTCGAAAATTCTATCGAAAGATTAGACGACTTACCGAAGGTTTCAAACCCGGAGTCACACAATGCAAGGACGAAAATGGAAATCTGGTCACAGATCCGCAAGTGGCGCTAGACAAATGGAGAAGCTATTTCGCCAACCTGCTGGGAGGCGACAACGAACACAATACCGCCTCTGGAGTATTAGCGACGCCACCAATCGACAACATAGAGATAGACCCACCGGACCATCACGATGTCTGCGTAGCCATAAAAAGGCTTAAGAACAACAAATCAGCAGGTGCAGATGACCTGCCAGCTGAACTGTTTAAGGCTGGAGGCGAGGAGTTGGTAAGGTGCATGCACCAACTCATCAGCAGAATATGGTCCGACGAGAGCATGCCTGAAGATTGGAGTCTAAGTATAATTTGCCCACTTTTTAAAAAAGGAGACCCTGCAGTTTGCGCCAACTACCGCGGGATCAGTCTCTTTCCCATCGCATATAAGATTCTGTCGTGCATTATTTGTGAACGTCTAAAGCCGCTTATTAGCACACTGATCGGACCTTATCAGTGTGGCTTCAGACCTGGTAAATCCACCACAGACCAGATATTCACATTACGACAAACCCTGGAGAAGACCTATGAGAGAAATATCAAAACCAACCATCTTTTTGTTGATTATAAATCAGCCTTTGACACACCGATAAGGTCAAGGTTCTTTGAAGCCCTGTCTACCTTTGGTATACCAGCAAAGTACGTTCGACTTTGCATGATGACGTTGAGAAGCACTCGAAGCTCCGTCAAAATAGGAAAGAACCTCTCCGAACCATTTGATACCAAGAGAGGTTTTAGGCAGGGTGACACCCTATCGTGTGACTTCTTTAATCTACTGATGGAGTATATACTGCGCCAGTGCCCAAATGCCAACAGATCGGGCTCATTTCTTTATAAAGATCTAATGCTACTCGCATACGCCGATGATATTGACATTATCGGCAAAAACGAACGGGCGGTAAGCAGGGCGTTTTCAGAGATTGAGAAGCAGTCTAAACTGATGGGCTTAGCGGTAAACGAGGACAAGACAAAATACCTAGTACCCACGGACAAGAAGTCTACGCGTCTTGGACAATTTGTTACTATGGGGGAGTACAACTTTGAGGTTGTAGAGGATTTTGTCTACCTCGGGACGATGATTACCGGCGACAACAACATCAGCCTGGAGATCCGAAGAAGAATTACTCTTGGAAACCGATGCTACTACGGGCTCAGTAGGGAGTTCAAGAGCAGAGCCTTTTCTCGAAGAACCAAAATTGCGCTATACAAGTCGCTCATCATCCCAGTCCTGCAATACGGCGCAGAAGCATGGACAATGACAGCAGCGGATGAGGAGGCGATTGGCGTTTTCGAGCGAAAAATCCTTCGGAGGATATATGGACCTTTAAAAGTTGGCGATGGATACCGCATTCGAATGAATCACGAACTGTATGAGCTCTATAAGGATATCAGTCTAGTCAAGCGCATAAAGCAACAGCGCCTGCGCTGGTTAGGACATGTAATCCGGATGGATGAAGAAGCTCCAGTAAAAAAGATGTACAAAGCGAAGGCGGCTGACTTTGGAGGACAAGGCAGGAGGGGTCGCCCACCACTAAGATGGGATGATCAAGTGCGGAAAGACATTTCCAACCTTGGTGTGAACAACTGGTGCCAGCTCGCACAATGCAGAAGCGAGTGGAGGGCATTCATTGCAGAGGCCAAGACCGTCAAGCGGTTGTGATGCAACATCGGGCCAATAAAGAAAGAAGAAGACTACTTGAAGGATTATTTTGATGTCTGCCGTTCGGGCAACTATAATCGTTTGGAGATGTTTGTACAAGAGATTGGCTGATCGGTCTAGATATGCGACAAGATGGGGCTGGGTAGTAGCACTTTTGGGGCTTAATTTCTAGTTGGATGACTGTGAATTTCCTTGCGGGACGTCTGCGGGACGGCGGCTCGGAGTATCTGCAAATCATGGATTTGGCTCTCAAGTGAAACGCAACGCTAGCGATTAAAAAATATATTTTTAGTTCTCATAAAAAGTTTTTGTTTTATTTTTGCCGTAAATTCAAAATCCTCCATTTTCAGCTGGTCTGCATTGGGTTCATATTTGACCTTCACCGATTAGGCGCTGGCTGTGGCCGAAACAGTTTTCGCTGTGGTGGTGTAAACTTGATGACCGGGTTATGTATGGTCACCACCGAGTGCGGATGCTTAGTTCCGTTGGCATTGGAGACGGTTTTAGGGGTACGTCACTCCAGTGCGGATTTCGTCGTTTTCTTGGGCTGATTTGTGGCCCTTAGCTTATAGTTTCCTCGCGATTGAATCTCTCGGTCCGTTTCCTTTTGGGCTCATGTTTCCCCAGCATTGTCGATTTATGATGTCCAAATAATAAGATGCACATTTTTTCGTAAGGGCATCAGCTGTTAATTCAATCCACTCACGATCCACACCGCTATCGATACGTCAACTATCAATAGGCCAATTGTGTATTTATTTAGCTTGTCTCAGAATACAGAAAATAAATTCAGCAGTGGTCAATTTCCGGCACTGTTTCTTTTTGACATGGAGGGCGTCATAAAAATGTATTTTTCGCGCTTCTCAGAACGGGCCTTTACGCTGAAAACATTTTTAGTTATAAATGAATGAAAAATATAATGAGATGGTTTTGGTAGTTCGCGTGGTGATCTTTAAACTTTTTCTGGAATTTCCTCCAACGTTGAGGCCAATCTCCAGAAAGTTTAAAAAATTTTGGATTCGCTTCATAAAGAACCAGAGCGGAAGTTAAAGTCGGTCCTGCCCGACTTCGATAAACCCGTTACTCAAGGGAAGAAATGCATAATAGCTTTCCTACATCGACTCGGCAATTGATGCCGATCAAGAATATATATACTTAATATAGTCGGAAATGATTCCTTCTGCCTATAGTTCTGTCCTTTTCTGTCCTTATTCACGATTTCAGTTAGGTTTGAGATCCAGCCGGGTGTGGTGCAGCAGGAATTGAGGACCCCGCCCGCGACCACTAGCAAAATTGTTTCGTGTATAACTTTGGTGTTTTTGCTCTGATCTTATTGTGCTTTTCAGAAAAGTTCGATATTTGGCCTAGAACAATATAATATATATTAAATCACAAGGCTTACCTAACTTTAACATTGTGGCTCTGACAGTTGTTCGCGGATAAAAGGAGGAGGGGGGACATTTTCCAAATCTGAAACCAACTTGATCTGGGTACGGTATACACCTACCTACATGCAAAAATTTGTAGCTCTATCTCTTATAGTCTCTGAGATCGACTCGCTCAGACGGACAGACGGACATGGCAATATCGACTCGGTTGTTGATGCTGATCGAGAATATATACTTTATAGATCCGAAAATGTTTCCTTCTCCCTGTTTGCACAATTTCATGATCCCCTTTGAACCATTTTCAATGGGTACAGGGTATAAAAATAAAAAAGTTGTACAAAACGTTGCATACTTTTCGGCTTTTCCTTAAGAAACATAACTTCTGTCATATATTTGTGGTGAGCGTGTGCTCTCTGTTTAATATAATGTTAATACGTTAACATTAACATTAATGTTAATGCTCTGTTAATTAACATTTCTTTCTCTGAGTAAGGTTATCGTTATTTTGCATACTTTGCTTACCAAACCGGTTTCATATAAGTCGAAGGGAATCAAATTATTTTCCTTCCAGAAGAAATCTCTCAATGTTCGTTTCAAAGTACGCACCAAGGTGTATTTCGAAACTAGATTCCTAGAGAAAATTAATATTACTGAAGAAGACTGATGCAATATATGATTATTTCATACCAAGTACAACTTTTTATTCGTTGCCTCAAACTGAGAACTCAAAAAGACCCAAAAATTGCACACAGAGCATTAAAAAAGAGTCGAACTTTTGCTAGTCACTGCGTATTTTAGGTAACCCAAACCAAAGTCTCAAACACATGTTGCCACTGACCAAGGCGACGTCGTCGACGACATAAACAACGCCAGTCTAAATGGTTTCTGATCCTGGCGAACATAAACATCGCCCCGAAACGCTGCTAATGAGCGCGCAGCTATCCAAAGGTTATTTGAGATTTTATCAAAACAAAATGACATTGGAATGAATCGGGCAACATAACGGTAGCATCGATCGGTTTTCACTAGAGCCTTTTTGTGGTGGCTGCCGCCTGTTTTGTTTATGGCTATGAGTTTATTAGGCGCAGGGTCAACTTTGGTACTCCAAATTACGAGCCGTTGTGCTGTGTTTTTTGGTAATTCGAGTCGCCTTCGCGTGGAGCGAGCGGTGCGCGGGGTCCTTGAAGTGGTCAACCCGTCAGACCGAGTCAGAATCGTAACATATGTTGTTGTCCTAGCACCAAAAATTTGAACTCGCCTTACTTTTAAGCTGGTGTTGATTGAGCAATCTGTGTGTGGTTGTGTGTGTGTGTGTGTGCATTGATTTGGAAGCTGTCAACGTAGTTGCTCCAATTTCATGGCCGATTTGCTCAAGTGCATTCTAATTAATGATCGATTCGGTTGAAACTTAGCTGGGCATGAAATTTGATGACATCTGGCGTTGGCGGTTATTAAGTGGAAGGATTCTGTGTGTCTGTGTGAGATGAGCAAAAGAAAGGAGTCTGGTTTTTAAGAGCAGGTGCAGGACAGCACAGTGTGGGAGGTATTTATCGGGGAAGAACCTATCACCAGGCCAAAAGAGAAACGAGAATAAATTACTTGAATTTACATTTTTTGGCATTCCGATAGCGACAAATGATTTTATTTTTAAGTTGCCAACACTGTCACTGACATCTTGGCAAAATTACTATCAAAATATTCATCAGTGTTTGAGATACGCGCCATTTTGTCAACAGCTAAAAGGGAATTTTTCGTTTTTTATAATGTCTGAAACTATGTCATCAACGCAGTTTCATTAAATTTTGTGTTTAAAATGTTGCAGAAGGCCTTCGGTGAGCAAGGTCTATTGAAAACAAGAGTTTATGAGTGGTACAAAATGTTCAAAGAGGCTCAAGAAACCGTTGAAGACCATCAACATCAACTGATGAGCTGCACGTCAACAAAATCAAAATATTGTTGCTCCAAAATCGTCTATTGACAGTCCGAGACCTTACTGACTTCATTGGAATATCGGAAGGATCAGTGAAACCATTTTGAGTGACCATTTGGGCCTTAGAAATATGGAAATCTCTAGGTGCCAAAAACCATCTGACACTGCACTCGTAATTCGTGATCATTTCGCTAAAAAACTGGATTCATACAGTGAAGCAACCACCTATTCGAACCATGTGACTTCGGGCTATGCACTAAACTCAAGAGACCGCCCCGTGGACACCGTTTTGATTTCGATAGAAGAGATAGAAACCGAAACGAAGAACGAATTAAAGGCGCTACCGGATTTTATATTTTATACTCTGTACCGAAGGTACATACAGTATATTAAGTTTGTGCAAAAGTATGTAACAGGGAGAAGGAATAGTTTCCGATCCTATAAAGTATATATATTCTTGATCAGCATCAATAGCCGAGTCGATATAGCGATGTCCGTCTGTCTGTGTTAACTGGCCGTTTGACTCGTGAGCAAATGCAAGTGTAAGGGTACAGAGTATGTCATAGTCGGGCTTGACCGACTTTCTTTCTTGTTTTTTTATATATTTATTATTTCAAAACTTTCTGTCTTTTCTTATAGGTTATGAGTCATAACTTATCTTTTTATATAACTTTGATTTCAGGTGTTATGGGTAAGTTGATTTGGGATGATATAAGATATGTTCAGTGTATTGAAGGTGTCAAGTTTATTGAAGGGGAGGAAGTTCCTAAGTTATTTGCCAGTTTCTTGAGCCGTCGTCTTACTCTACTTCCAGATTTCTTTCGCTTACACAGGAGTCTTCTGGCTAGTGTGTTGGGTCGACTTCCTAGTCTCTCTACTTAACCACCGGCTTGTTTATTGATTACGTCATCATTCTTGGGCACACTGAGGTCACTCTCCAAATGTCTTGTTCACATACACCAAGGCGCTTGTCTATATATTCCCAGCTATTTATGTCCAGGTAAGTGAGTGAAGTGTTTATGTTGAACTCACACATCTAGCTAGGTTAAGCTCAATGTTTCATTGTTAACGATATCAGTGGCATTATAGATGCATTTCTCTCTCCATAATAGCTTTATCGTCAGCAAATATGGCAATGAGTAAGTCTTGGGGGTCTTCGATGGGTATTGTTCTTCAGGTAGGCGTATCACAAATGTGGAGAGAGTATAGGTTTGGTCCAAGGATATTTCCTTGAGGCACACCAGCGCGTATTACTCTTACGCTGCAAACAGCCCCTTCCAAGACTACCAAGAAGGTCCAGTCCAAGTGAAAGCTTCACACAAGGGTGTATAGTTGAAGAGGTAAGATGTCTTTTACCTTACAGTCCAGCAGACCAGCGTGCCACACTCTATCAAAAGCCTGCCCAATGTCCAGGTACTCTTTAACGGTGACACGTCTATTAAACACACGGTCATTTCACTCAGCACAGCAAGTGAACAATTCGACAACTCAACACAAACCAATTCAACACAAAACAAAGTCATCACAAAACAATTTCAACACTCGTCTTTATAACACAGAGTCATTTCACCTAACACAACAATTCAACACGCGCCAACTCAACACAAAACAAATTAAACACGAAGAAATTCAACACAAAACAATTTCAGCACACATCTACACATATATCACCAAGCTATTTCACCAAACACAACAATTCAACACTACGTCAATTCAACACAATCACATTTAAGTTTAATAAGTGGAGATAGTAAATTAAATGCATGTGTGTAGTACCAACCAACACAAGTGACACAAGTGCAGCGCAAATTCTTGTCAATTCAACTTACGTCATTTCAACACATTACAAATTAAACACAAACAACGAGTAACGATGATTTTTATTAGTAAATTAGTGGTGATAGTAAAAAAATGCAAGTTTAGAAAAAATCAAAAATTTAAATCGTACTGTTTGCCGATGTTGAATTGCTTCGTGATGAAATAAATTATGTTGAAATTGTAGTTGTGTTGAAATACCTTGTGTTAAAATTGAGTTGTGTTGAATTTGTTCGTGCTTAATTTGTTTTGTGTTGAATTGACGTGTGTTGAATTGACGTGTTGAGATTGTTTTGTGTTGAATAGACGTGGAACCCTCCTTGGCCTGGAATCCGTTGAGAATAAAGTTTCTCACCGTATTCAGCTGCACAGGGGTCCCGTCTGACTTTCTAAATCCGAACTGAAAACGAGGTATTCTTCCACTCACCCCATCGATTGCCATGATTCGGGCTAGTAGACCTCTTGAAAATTTTTGCTACTGTGGATAGGAGGCTGATCGGACGTTAGCCTTCAGTACGGCTCAGTACTGAATCAGAGCTGAATCAGCCCTGATTTGGAAGGGCTGGTACTGAGATCATGGCTGCCTTTACATGCATTTTAGCCGTAAATTTAACACAGACTGGGACTACTACGGCATGACCTTCTCTTCTTTTAGCCATGATTTCTGTACTGAACTCATGGGTTAGTTTTATGGGAAGTATTGAAATCAGTCATGAATTGTAACAATTCGTACTCCTCAGCACTGACAAATTCAGTACCGAGGCGTAGAACTGTAGGGAGTGAATCAAGCTCAGACGGGCTTTTCCCAGACTAATTACGATCTGAGCCTTTTTCCACGCCTTTGGAAAGTGACCTAGTCGCATTGCAGCATTGAAAACTAAGACCAGGTAGAGCACCGCACTGACCCTATTGTCAAGTCCATCCTCTCCTGGAGCCTTTTCATTGTTAAGGCCGTTGATCTGGCCCTGAACCTCCTCCAGTGGGATTGGTGGAACTGGGGGCACTAGCTGCCCTGGGGTGTCAAGAACATGATCTTCAAGCCTTCGGCTGACCGAAGTCATTTCGAGGGCATAGCATCATATCTCCAACGACATATCTCCGCCCAGTGCATTTCGCCGGCGGAGGTATGTGCCTTTTTTTCTGGCGGAGATATGTATGTGGTTTCAAAACGACATATCTCCGCCGTGTTACAAGCTACACATCTCCGCACGGAGGTATGGCATTTTGAAACTACATAACTCCGCTCGGAGATATGACGCTTTCAAAAGTCATAGCTCCTCCATTGATCACAGCGTAGATATGACGTTTTCAAACGAAACGGGGCAACGATATATCTCCGACGACATATCTCCACGCGGAGATATGTCGTTTGTAAAACAGCGGAGATATGTCGTCGGAGCTAAGTTTACCTCTCTAAGTTAGTTCTCTAAGTTTACCGCAAATGCCGGAAGGGCAGAAGCCCTTTCCTGTGGAGATTTAGCCCAAGTAGATTGGAAGTTTGGGTGCAGTTTGCTTCTTGTACCTTCGGGTGAGAGACCAGAGAGCATAATTTGCACTCGCATCATATAGCGAAAGAGGACTTTGCAACAATTTTTGAAAATTCGACGCCACCTTTGATTTGGGAACGATAGTTCCCATGAGAGCTATATGCTATAGTCATCCGAAACGAATTCAGGAAAGATAGTTTTAAGTCAGTTCCTTGCAAGTCACGTTACACGGGAATCAAAAAAAAAAAAACAGCTTCAGACATGCTTGAAAATTTTCAAGAACTGAAATGCAACATGACATTAAAAATACATTTTCAGGGCATGTCTGACATGGAGAAAAGATACCATGGAAAACATCACATTCGCATGCAGTTCGACTACTATTTCCAATATTTATATTGAATTTCAATAGAGTTTAAGCCACAAGTGTATGAATAAATACAGTAAGAAAATTTCAATCGGCGTCAAAAAACGTTGGCACAAGTGTTTTGCATCCTGGGGAGGGGGGGACCAATTTGAGGCGGATGAAATGAATTTTCAAAAATTCCGTTTTTTTTTGCCCATATTAGTAGCTTTTTGGTTAATGCCAGGCCACCCCAGGATTTCTCAGAATCCATTACCCATATTTACCTCCAAACATTAGCTAAGGCTACCACCAGCCTGTCCTTTATTTTGTAATAAATTTGCAGTCCTGAAAAGATCATTAGCAGGAATAAGATCGTAAAAAGTCATGACACGCGAAAAAAAAGCCAGCGCCGCCCATTTGGCCCTCAGACAGCCATGAAATTGCCGCCGCCTAAGAAACTGGCGGCCCTGCTGGACCTGCCGGACCTCCCGGGAAATCAAAACGTTCAATTGCAAACAATTGCGGTTCGAGTGGCGTGCCAAAGACAAAAGAGCCACCACATTTTTTCTTTTTTTTTTTTTATAGGGACACAAACATTGGGTCGGTGTCTTAGAATAAAATGCACTGCGTCATTCGGCGACCTCAGCGTCCAAAATATATCATAAATGCACACAGGTTGAGGCAATGTTATTCTTTTTTGAGGTTTTGCCGCCTTTTGGATCTTTGGTTTGCTGTGTGGTCGGTCAGCAAACAGGATTCCTGGAACGAGCGAAAATATTATGAGAAATATTTATTTACGGTATCCATTTGTTTGCCTTGGGCGATTGTTTAATTTGTTTCCAAAGGGCTATCTCAAGGGCTTGGTGCGGTGTGAAGGAGTTAACGAAACGATTATGATTTGCCACCACACAAGATGCACGAGGCTCGTCCTTCGCGCGTATGCAAAGGATATGCGCTGCATAACGTGTCAAATTGACAGCAGGAGATATATGGTACCAGAAATTTCGCACGGTCAGCAGCAATACTGCGCCTGTCCCATGCTGATCTCAGAGGCCAAAGTCACAAAGTCGAGTCCCGAATCCCGAGTCCCAGACACAGAGCTCATTAAGTACTATGCTGACTGGCGCCTATCCCGTAGAGCGTCTACCTTTCAGTTTGGTGGCTTTGCAATTAACTGCAGTGTTTTGTTTAGCGCACACGCTCGGCGAGTGTCCTTTTGCCTGGCAGTGACACTCGCTGCGCTGTACACATTTTTCACTCCTTTGCAGCAAATCTAATCGAACGAACCTTTACCCCGCTGTTTAATTGCCAAGACAGTGGGACACTTGATGCTGAAATCCAGAGGCGAGCAACTCCAACACATTGGCTGAACTACGCCCCAACCAAAAAGTTGCCAAAAAAGTAGTAAATGTGCCTAAACATGTGCTGGACAAACGGCTCCCGTGGGTACGCCCCTACCCACGCCCGCCGCCCTATAGACAATCAATATTTTATAGATGTGGCCCAGGTAGCCGCTAGAGATCGGCACTGCACTTGAACTAATTGACAAATGAAAGGTGAGAGATTGCATTTAGCTGATAGGAACCAACTGATTTTCTTTTTATTTTTTTGGCATTGTCTTTTCCTTTTTGTGTGCCTCGAATTTATGGCAAGGCTGGGGTCCTTTTGTGCGCTAGCAGGTTTCCCACTGATTGCACCAAAACAAAGTGCCAGTCTGACAGCCTCTGACAACGACTATTAATTTGATTTTATGTGCACTTGCCGCGCCTTAGTTTTTATTAGAGTTCAATGTTTTTGCGCAGCAACGTGGGAAGCCACATCACAGCAGCAGGGGCAGCAGGCCTCCTCGAAGTTTTTACGACCTACTTGTATATGGCCTGACTGATCCATGCTGTAACACGATCGCTTTGAGCAACTTTTTAATATGCACAGGCTGCTACGTGCTCAAAAAGCTGAATCCTTTCAAGTGTTCATTGATGTGAGCTTCCTGGTGCAACGAAAACTGCACTTTTAATGTGGGAATATTGTGTCGAAGATGTGTGAATATGGCCATGGCACTTTAATGTAGAGGAAAACAAAGTATATAAGTACGTATGTATCACTTTGTATCTCTGTTTAGTAAAAATTGAAAAATTGAAAAATGTCAACATCAACTTTAGGAAAAGCAAGCATCATTACGAAGAACCATTGTGAATCATTAAGCAAACAATTACTCAACATTAGTGGCCATCAAAGTAAGAGCTGGAAAAGAGTTTTAAGTGATAACTCCGACCTCGTTTTTCCTTCTTCTGTTGAGACTTGAGAAGGGTTATCAAACCTCCAATGAAGTATGGTTGGTTTCCACAGATGGAAAATTTTATTTAGCTGGTGAGGCATAACGCAGCACACTATGTAATGCCTCATACGTTCATCTTTCTGTCCATTCCTACTACCCTTCAAAGGCAAGGATGTTCGAAATGTTCCTAAGCTCCGATGCTTGGCTAATAAAAGTAGTAGTCTTCGTTTGTCTTGCTATCAGCTGAAACATCAGCAGGCGAGATTAAGACCCCTAAGTTTTTTTCTTGTTTGACCCACTTCATTGGGCTTTTACCACATGCTTTGGCGACTTTCCGACTTACCCTTATCCAGTTTTGATTCATCTCATCCATGTCCTTTCTTAAATTTCTGTTAACAATATGGGTCGTAGTTATGTTATTATAAAATGGTAAAATCCGTTTTTTCAAGCTCTTTTTCATGTAAATATCGGCATTTATGGTGCCATTTTCCACCATTTTCGACCATATAAAGTATATATATTTTTGATCAGCATCAACAGCCGCGTCGATATAGCCATGTCCGTCTGTCTGGTCGTGTGTAAGATCGCACAAATCTCAGAGATGGTAAGAGATAGTGGTTTGACATGTATGGACATAAGCTTTTTATACGTACAGGCCGATCAAGTTTATTTTCCATTTTTGCCACGCCCCTCCCGCACCCTGAATTTGGAAAAAACGTCATATCTCCCACATTTTTGTAAATAGATGGCTTGTGCCTTCTAGATAAATTAAGTAATCAAGATTATTTATCGATTTGGCTCAAGGGTTGGATACTCAAGTTATGACACTCGTTCGCGTTTTCAGGAAGCTTTTAGTGAACATGTCTCCACAAAATTAATTATAATAATGCAAAGTTCTTCAGAATCGATTAAGCTTTCTAACCGTTCATTGCATGGCGTGATCGAAAGCTCACACTGGGAGAAATATTCATTTAAATGTGTGCAGTTCTTTTCGGAATATGCCTTAACAATACGATAAGTAAACTTTCGTATACGAAAAGTAAACAATTATTATATTAAGTACGATTTTTAATCCCAAACTACCTGATTTATGACTGTTTCGGGATATATTAAGTTCATTGCAAAATATTTTAAAATCTGTTTAATCATGCTTTAATTTTCTAATAATCTTAAGACAAACCCGATTAACTCTTAAAATAAATTCAAAATAAATTCTTAAGTCAACCCCAATCCATAATTTTTAACAAATATAGAGGAAAGCTAGCTTCGGCTCGATCAAACTTTATATAGCCTTGCAGTTTGTATAATTTAAATAAATTAAGGTTTTGAATGATTTTTGTTGATTTTTATCGAATTATGTGAAATCATAAAAAACTGATAAGTACGAGGTTTGGGAACGTTTGCGTTGAAGACAAACAAGCTTTTTTCACTAAAACTAGTTTTTCGACCGATGGTTCCTATGGCAGATATATGCCTTAGTCATCCGATCCGGCCGGTTCCGACAAATGTGCAGCATTATTTGTACAAAAAGACTTCGTGCAAAGTTTGGTTAAGATAGCTTTAAAACAAATGGAGGAGATAGCACAGAAACAGACGGACGGACAGACGGACATGTCTATATCAACTCAGCTCGTCATGCTGATCAAGAATATATATACTTTATGTGGTCGGAGATGTTTCCTTCTATGCCTTACAAACATCTGGACAATTTTAATATACCATCTTTAAGGGTATAATAAAAATACATAAAATATTATATTAATATTTTTTAAAGTTATGTACAAACAAAGCGAGACCTAGAGCCTGCAAAAACTTGAAAGTTTGATTATCATTAAGGTCGATAAAACATACAACATATTTATGTAAAAACGCTAGGCACGGCGTTGTTGTTGAAACTAAAAAAAAGTTTGCAGTTGTGCACTCAGACTTTTAGGTCACTGTGGAAATCTCTCTCACTAACATTATAAGACCATTGGGAGACACACACACACACGTAGAAAGGCCACAGGCAGCGCAGCACTGGCTCGTTGTGTCTGTTTTTGCTGTTAAGTCGCTTTGGAGTTCCCAAGCGATTATGGCATTGCAGGCATGAGGTGAGTGTTGTTTTCTGATTGTGGGCGAGGTGAAGACCGCTAATGATTTGGTAGAGATACCAATAAAACAGCTTTTCAGTCAACTAACCTCCTTTGTAGTATGGTGTGTCCCAGTTTCAAAGTTATGTACAAACATAGCGAGACCTAAAGCCGCCAAAAATTGAACATACGATTTTCATAAAGGTCGTTTAAACAAAAATATACGGGGGTGACACAGAAATCACTAGAGATTTGGTATAAACGTTTGCATATCCAATTTCACTTGTACAACTTCATATGTAAAGTGAAAATTATATCTTCGGTTGCTAGATCAGGTGAATCACTTGGCTTTGAACAGTCGGTTTCAATTCGCTTTACTTTCGACATCTGATCTAGTAACCGAGCTGTTTTGGGCAACTTCACATATAAATTCAAGCAGTATCAATTTGAAATACAAGCGTTTATACGAAAATCACTAGTGATTTCTGTGTCACCCCCGATATTCAAAAAATTCTTAAGCTATTCCCATTTTGTTCTTGAAACGAGGTCTCTGTATTTAGTCTAATAATGCTGGAAAATCCAAAGGCCATAAGTCAATTAAAGACCCAGATGATAATACTTTAGGTCAGCGGAGGCAACGAAATTTTAGTTTTGGGAGCAGTCCAACAACAACAACAGAGAACACAACCCTTGACAGCGAGTGCGGGTCGCACACACTGCACTTATTGCACCGTCTGATTATGCGCGCTGGCTCCGGTACGCATGGATTTTGTGGTTTTAACTCACTTCGAAGCAAGGCAACTGCGCCGTCTGCATGAGTTGCCAAAAAATTACTAGTGTCCACCGCTGCTGTAGGTAAAAAATTCCAACATCACTCCATAAGCAAAGTGTTAAATATAATTCGCATTTTCCGTTGCATACTTTCAAACAGATTTGCAAAATTTGGTCAAAATCGGATGACTATATCTTATAGCTGCCATAGGAACCATCTGTCGGAAAATGGAACTTAGTGAGAAAAACTTTTTTGTTTTTAATTTTGTCGTTCTTAAACTCGGCGATTGTTAATTTGATATGTTTTCAAAAAGACTCGCGAAACTTGGTTGAATTCATGATGACCATCTGTCGGAAAATGAGTTTTAGTTAGAAAAATTTTGGATTTTAATGCGAGCGTTCTTAAATTCTGATATTTAAAAAACAATATTTGCAAGGATATAAAAACTTCGGCACAGACGAAGGTAGGGATGTACTTAAATTAAGTACTAAGCATTCTAGAACCGAAAATCGAGCTTTAATGATAATAAAAAGAGAACAAACTATTGAATCAAGAACTTTTCGTACAAACGGTAAACCGAAAAATTTAAAAAAGCGCTTTCTTAGTTAAGGTACAAAATATCTGGATTGAGGACAAAATATACTTACAATGCCAGCTCCAAAAAGTGTGCAAGGGAAAATACGAATTAGTTTAATTCGAATCTGTTGTTCAAATTCCCTCCTGGTTCTAACACTTTGGTTATGGAGTAAGGGTAGATGTGTGACGTACAGTAAAAGCAAATTGGTCTTTAGTTATTTCATTTCCTTTGCATTTCTCCAGCAACAAAAGGCATATTTGCAAGTACAAATAATTGGGAATACCTTAAGAATTTAATGGGGGCTTT
Source organism: Lordiphosa magnipectinata (assembly GCA_037044535.1). NCBI lineage: Eukaryota > Metazoa > Arthropoda > Insecta > Diptera > Drosophilidae > Lordiphosa > Lordiphosa magnipectinata. The sequence continues at coordinate 108,611 of JBAMBO010003499.1, forward strand.
AATCTAAAAATATAATCAAAAAGATTTTAAAATAGTTCAAAATGTACTTTATATATCCAAGTCTTTAATTAAGTATTTCGGGATTGAAAAAAATCGTACTTGAAATAAAAACCGTGTGTACTTGATTCAAGTACAGAGTAGATGCTTTCTTTTCTAAGTGTGCTTTAAGAAAAAATTTGATGAAATTTCTGACATACCACAAATATAAATGTGTTTATGGAATTTATACGGATTGTCGTACCTTGGAACGTACTTTCCGAAAAGATTTTTCAACGGCAGCAATATATCCTTGTCACAAAGATAGCCCTAAGAACGGCTTTCAAAGATTTAAGCAAAGAATTGTCAAGAAAAAAAAATATACAAATTACTTTCTTCAGACCACCTGGATTTTCCACATCTTCCTTATATGTATGTTTGTATATCTGGCATGCAAAAAGTCAACTGACCAGTAAACCGAACTCAACCCAGGCCCGTCGGCTGTATAAGTAAACTTACTCTCACAAGAGTAAGCGGTTCTGTATGTCGAAATCAGAAGCAAAAATTATCATAATTTTCCGTTAAGTCTGTACTGTGGGTTTTAAGATCAATCAAAATGGATTTTTTCTACTTCAGACTGGATTTTTAAGGGTTTCAGCATGAGGTCCATTAAAGAGTGTGACTTTCACATAATTTGCAATCGCACAGTTGGTGATCTATAAGGACCACCCCAAAACACATTTGCTGCACTGCGGAAATTCCCACACTACAATGAAAAAATTGTGCATTTGAAGTGGACACCATATGGTGGCCGCAGTCATAGTCCTAGTCAGCACACCATACCAATACCACCTCCCATTTTATGGTTCTGGCCACAGACGACTGTTTCTCAAATTAATAATGGCAAAATTTCGCGCTAAGTTAAACCAACTAAAGGCAACAAAGGACGCACACATGCCCACCACATTTGGGCGTTGATCAAAGAGTCAGTTGGCCTGGCAGTAGGTGGGACAGACACAGCACGGCATGAAGCTTGCACTCGACTTTTGACTCGGACTCCTACAAACAACAAATGCCCGAGGATCAAGTAAACAACAACAACAACCGCCCGCTACACACATGCGAGACATATGAGTTCAGTTCCAGATCCTTGCGTGCGACGTGACCGTTACAAAATGACTCAGCTCTCAGTGCTATATGCGACCATTGCAGGGGCGCGCAGGCGTGTGCGTCAGTTGGTCTAGAAGCTAACCCTTAAACGCAGCCGGCTCTCAACCCTGTATGAGAAAGCCACCCTGTTCTAGTTTAAAATGTTGATAAACAAGCGGCAATCGCCTCGCCCACATGAAGTTGGTGCTGTTATCCTAGGAATATTTTTGTATTTTAATTGTTATGCTGATGTTGGCACGAGCCAACAACCAAGAGCATATGTCGCCGAGGTCCTGCCACCTAGGACCAGTGTCATTGACTGCCTTGCATTTTTGGCGCTCAATGCCCGCTGCAGGAAAACTCGGGGGTTGCTGAAGGAAAACTGTTAGTTCTGCCACCACCATCGACCAGCAGCGAACCGCGACCAAATTATGCTCAAGTTGCTGCAGCGCTTGGCTGACTTCGCCTTCGCCTTCGCCTCCGACTTCAACTTCAACCTTCAGAAATGGGCAAACAGCACGCGCTTACTTCCAGCCATTTCCTCAACTTCCTGACTTCATTTGTTGTTGCTGCCGCTGCACCCAAAATGTAATGAGTTGGCTGTGTCAGGTGCATGCATGTGACCCGACCCCAGCCAAGAATTTTCTTAGTTCGCTACCCCAGCCGTAATTACAGCGTCCAAGTTGAAGTTTTTCTTTATGGCTCAGGTCACCACCACCACCACCAACAGCCAAGTTGGTGCTCATTAGACCAAAGCATTTTCATGGCTCCTAGCAAAGTCGGTAAGTGTGTGTGTGTGTGTGTGTGTGTGTGTGTGTGACTCGCGCACGAGCTATTTGTATTTTGTCCTTATGCTTAGCCCATTTCGTTGTAATAATTTGAAATTTTGATCAGGTGTTTCTTTTTGTTCATGTGGCTTTCTTCCGCAAACTGCTCAACCTGGGGTTCAAAGGGGAACTATGAGCGTTAAGAGTTGTCCAACCGTATAACACAACACCGCAACATTATTCACCTGAGGGTCTTTGGCCGCCGAGTGCAAACAAAAATGCGCGCGGGTTGAGCCACTTGACACTTGAACCGTATCATTGCCGATTTTTGTGAGGGTCTTGAATTGTGCGACAAGTTCTGATTCGGAAATTTTAGCAGCAGAAATTCTGGTTTACACTTTATATTTCCCGTACTTGAACAGTCAGTTTCTGTTTAATTTCGAAAAAAAGGGAATATTCACTTTCGGCATCAGTTTGTTGAGCAACTTTGAGTTTCAATACTCGAATCAGTAAGTTGAATTTGAATCAACTGTCGTTTGCCATCATTTATCAAGATCCTGTTCTTCAATGGAAGGCACAATTTATTAGAGTAGTTACATTTTATTGCACTTCTATCTTGATTCTCAAAGATCTTTTTATAAATTTGGAAGCATTTTTGAATCAAATTTACGAAATTATTATGCTTATCTACTTTTTGGTGAAACATCGGTGAAAAATTTATCGGTCAAACACCGATAGGTGACAGGCAGTGTTTGGAAGTACCTAGGTACATACCGAGATACATATTTTGTGTACCTTTTACCTTACCTCGGTATTTTCAAATTCGAGTACCTGTTACCTTACCTAGGTCTTAATTTTCATTTACCTTGTCAATAGGTAAGAGACTAGGTACTTTTCGTGCGAGATTTTTTTTTGCGCCGATTATATTAAAGCCAAGACGTTGCCGCTCTGCCATGCTATCACTGGACGTCTGGTGAACATTCCCTGTTCAAAAACTATACGATCCTATCTAGATAAGAGGAAGCAGGTCTATTAGTCGTGCTCCCATTTTCACTTTCCCAAAAATTTTGCAATTTTAAGACCAATTTTGTACTGAAAACCGGTTTTAAAACGAGAAATTTTTACGAAAGTGAAAATGGATCAGTATAAGAAAAATATCGCTGGTATTTTTTAAAATACTCAGTTTATTTGTACGACTGCCGATATCTGGAGTTTTTTTAACAAAAGCTAGTTTGATGTAACTGGCCACTATATAGATAGCAATTTACATCGTCATTCTATCGTGGTCGCATATAAACGTGTGCGATTTTCCCACACACATAAAATACTTGCTACTATATTAGCTGAAGTTCATAGCAAATACGGACTTGAAATACCAATATATGTGGAACACTTACAGATAATTCATCCAACTTCTGTAAAGCATTAATAGTGTACAGTTATTAGAAGAGTCTGATCTAAAAGTAATCAGTCAGAGTCAGCTGTAGCTGATACCATTTTGCCAAGGCACTTTAGATGCGCATCACATATAAAGATGCTGAAGAGGCTCTAGAATTCTTCCTTATAGGCTAATCCCATTGAGCACATCTTAGCGAAACGCATGAAATTTTTGGAAGATGTGAAATTGCGATTCACACTGACAACATCTAACATCTTCAGTTGCCGTAGTAAATTTAAAAATTGCTATTGTTCTATCTGTTGCTCGAAAACAGCAACTTTCAATTCGAAGATGAAAACTGCTGACCATGAGAGGGACATGAATTTGCACATACCAAGAAGCGCATGGATGTTTGTAAGTAAAATGTGACTTTTATACGTGCAATTCCTGTACAAGTAATTATTTTATATTTTTTTGGTAGCGACTTGTCATGTTTTGGGAGATGGACGTTCCCAATAACAATGAGCACTTCTTTAAAGAGTGCTTCCGAATGGAATAATCATCGTTCTTAATGCTTGTAAGCAAGCTTGAAATGTTCAAAAAATGAGACACAAATTGCCCCAACTGGTGTTCTATCATCAGAAGCAGATTACGCAGATCCCTTTGATGCTCCCTTAGCAACTCCAACCGCTCACTCGCCTTGTCCACAAACTCAGCTTGGTGGTCAGGCTTGAAGCGTTTTGTTAGTGGCCTGCCATTGCTTTCAGAAATGTGGCTGCCACAATCCGACAGCTCCCGTATGGAACTCTATAATATCATCCTATATGAGATTCGCAACATACACACATATGAAATAAGGTCAAAACATGGACATTATGAAATGTCTGTTTTGTATAATTCAGTAAGTAATACTAACTATGATAATCCAACGTCTGTATCTCACAATTTTTGGTTCGGAATTTTTGACATTTTTGAATTAATTATGCATATTTCGCCATTCCCTTTCGTTGACATTGTTTATGTTTCGCTGTGAATGACAAATTTTAAGCGGTGGACCAAAAACTACTGACTGGAACGAAGTAATATAGGAACATCACCAGAAGATGTTGGAAATAGGGAGTCAAACCGAATCGAATTTCGGTTCCGGTTCTAGTTCTGGTACGTACCGAAACTTGTGTTTCGGTAAAAGGTTCTGTTTTGGTTCTAATAATATTTCGGTATTCGGTTCCGTACCGGTACCTGCTTTCTTATTTCGGTATACCGGTACGTACCTTTATGAACCGTAAAATATGAAGAAAGAGCGGCCACACAATTGTGGAAACTTTGTAGAGGTTTCTTTATTTTTATAACCGAGAGTTTTTTCGGGTTTCACTATTTAAACACGGTTTTCTATTTAGAATGTCTCTACACGTGTTTTTATACCCTGTTCCCATTAAAAATGGGAAAAGGGGATCTTGAAGTTGTGCAAATGTATGTAACAGCCAGAAGGAAGCTTCTCCGACCCTATAAAGTATATATATGGGTGCGTTCACTTCATGCAGGCAGCGCTGCCTGCGCAGGCCGCGTGTGAGCGCGCCTGTGTGTGTTTGTGTGCGCTCGTATGTGTGTCTCAATTGAACAGGGTATTTTGTAGTCGGGAAACTCGACTACAGCGCTCTTACTTGTTTTCTTCACGGTTTGTCGATATGGATTTTAAATTCTGCCTCTCTGTCTGTCTGCTTGTCATTTTAATTACAGCTTCTGTCTTCGTCCATCTTCTACTATCTACTGCGTTCTACTCTCGGTTTCGTCGTTCTCGTCCATTCTCTATACAGTGTGACCATCATTCGATTTTTTACCAATACCTTAACACTCAAATATCGATACATTTATACATCTTGGTAGTCATTTTCAAATAATTCTAAATAATTCAAATAATTCGAAAACGTTTTAAGCTCAGAAAAATTGATCACGATTGATGCCATTAATCAGTTTTGTGAAAATACTGAACTATTTGTAGTGTCTATTAAGTTTTAAGTTGAACAGAAATGGATAACACAAGTACTTTTTAGTTTCGAGGTTAGCATCAGCATGACATTATAATGTGGGCCTAAGAATAAAGGATGCAATATTTTTTAAGAGACCGGTCTCGTGTTTTTCTTATTTACAATACAAAAGTTTTGAAAGACTCCTTTTTGTTGGAAATTGCTTAAAAGTCCCCCAAAACTAAGTGTCAGCTTTGAAGTCTAGTCCTTGCACTCAGAACCAAAACTGTACCGGTACAATGTTTAGGTTCTTTTCGGTCTTTTAGGTTCCAAAAATATCGGTACTCGTATACCGGTACACAATCAATTTCAAATATCGGTTCCAGTTCCGGTTCTGGTTCCGAGTTTTAATCGGTTATTTTCGGTATACGGTTCCGGTTCTGGTTCCGGTTTGATTCCCTGGTTGGAATGATGATAAAATTTTGACACGGCAAATGCTTATGGAACATCTTTGATAATGATGTTAGATGTGCCTCAGTGTGAATCGCCTATTAGACTTTGGTTTTGTCCACAGTTTAAATTGACGTGAATTCCATATCACCATATGGGAAGTGTTTTAAAGATTCGCTTGTTGAAGAAATTACGGAAAATTTTGAAACTTTTGTCAATGAGAGTTCAAATATAAATTATTCTGAGTTCTTTTAAAATACCAGGAATGGAAGATTGGATGAAACTGAGAAATGTGATGAAAATTCCAATATTGAAATGGAAGCCTTATCTTATCATGCCGATTATAGCAAATCTTTTGAATCTTTACTAAGTATAAAAATTGAGGAAAGCTTACTCGGCTCGACCGAAGTTTATATACCCTTGCAGCTTGATGGCGCCACTACTTTGAGCATTTGCTTGCCAGTTTGTTATATGGCAGCTATACGATATTTACGATATATACGAATATTCACAAGTGGAAGGTATAACGACTCTACCCTTGAGAACAAAAAAGTTTTTCTCACTAGAACTTCTTTTTCGACCGATAGTGATAGATGTCCAGATGTTTGAAACGCATAGAAGGAAGCATTTTCGACTACATAAAGTATATATATTCTTGATCAGCATGACGCGCTGAGTTCAGATAGCCCCATGTCCGCCTGTTCGTCCGTCTGTCCGTCTGTTTCTATGCTATATCCTCCGTCAGTTTTAAAGCTATCTTAACCAAACTTTGCTCGAAGCCTTTTGGTACAAATATGCTGCACATTTGTCGGATGACTATAGCATATATCTGCCACAGGAACCATCGGTCGAAAAGTAGTTTTAGTAAGAAAAACTTTTTTGTCTTCAAAGCAAACGTCCCCAAACGTATTTATAAGTTTTCTATGCTTTTACACAATTCCACCAAGTTTTATGAAAATCGGCCAACTATTTAGTAAAGCTGACATACAAAAGATGTCTGAAAAAAGTCTTAGTATGAAAAACTTTTTTGTTTATAATGCTATCGCTCCCAAACTTGTTACTGATCAATATTATATGCTACCACACAGTTTTGTGAGGTATATTCCAAATCGGATCACTATAGCATATAGCTGCCATAGGAACTATCGGTCGAAAGTAGTTCTAGTGAGAAAAACTTTTTTGTTCTCAATGGTAGCGTCTTTATACCTTCCACTTGTGAATATTATCAGTTTCCACACAATTTTGGGGAGTTTGGACCAAAATCGGATGAATGAGTCTTCACTGATGGCCTTTCCTTAAGAATATCTTTGGTCAGGAATCAAGCAATTCTGCTGGATGCACCCATTATAATATTTTCAATTTAAATAAAAGGCGCGCTTCTCTTTTGTTTTTCAATCTTTCGAACAAAAGTTCCTTCATTGTCTTTTGCTGACCAAATCCACATCGCCCACTCCTTTTGCGGCACTCCTTGTGCGCCGCCTTGGCAACACGCCAACTCTTCTTTGGTGAACTTATTGAGCAATTTCGACGATCCCACAGACAACACCGAAACCGATCTGGGCCCTTGCGATGTGGAGTGCCAGGCGAGTACTAATGAGTGCCAGATGAAAGTCAATTTCGGGCCGAATCGGCCCACGTAAAGTCACGCAATATTGTGTGGAGGCCGGATGGGATGTAATCTGTTCGGAGTTCTGGCACCAAAGCGTGCAGCGCACGTACCTACAAAAATGATTATTATTTGAGAGCAAATTGGGATAACGCAAATTGCAGCATGCAAATCAAAGCCCAACCGCAAGAAAAACTGTGGCTGGGTCCGCGACTGTAACTGATCCGCTTAACCATTTAGGACATCCCAAAAGTTGATTCACCGGAAAGTGCATTAAAGCGAGCTGACCACTCGGACAATGGGAGTAAATATTCAAAAGGTTAAGCTAGATTCGGTATCGGTTATAAAACAAACAAAACCCGAGTCACCCCGTTGCAGGCTCTTCTAATGCAATTAAAAGTTTCCATTCATTGTGCTGGCCAGCCTTTCCGTTCCACAAGTCAAATCCAAATGGGCCAAGTGTTTGCTTAGTTGCGGTCAGTTGCGTTTGCTCAAAAAAAAAAAAGGATCGCCCAATGTAACCGATCCATGCAAAAAGGGTCAGCCACCGACTGGATCAAAATGTTGAAATTAAGCGTTAAATGGAAAAACAAAAGCTTAATCTTAAGAACAAGGCCATGAAAAGACAAACTAAAATGCGGCACAAAGGAAATATAATTAGACCCAAAGGGGTCAGCCGACGTCCAGCGTGCAACAAGAAGGGGTTGTGCATTTTGGGTTGGGCTGGGGTGGCCACTTGAACCTGAACTTCGTGCCGCCGAACGGCGCAGTTAAGAAGCCAACCGGTTTGCGAGTTTTGACGCTGCCCGCGTAATGAAGATAAACGATTTACAATCAAATTTTATTGTCCTTACACCCCACCAGATTGCATTAGCGCACAGCAAGGAGCCAGCTACCGAGAACTGACCAAGGATATAAATGATAAGATATGCTTGACCACCACCAAAGATGTCCTGGCTGCCTTCTCTCTTGCTCTAGGGATGGGGGACTGAGTTATACAAAAGTATTTTGAGGCGTAAAAATGCATTTGAAAAGTTTTAGTCAAAAATTTGCTAATAATAAAAGAAAATTAACTTTCTTTGAGTGTTGTTGGCTTGTTACGTAAAGCTGTGGAAAAATAACAACAAAAAAGCGGCTAAAAATATATTTATATATTTTTGAAGTTTTAACGAAAATCTAAAAATTTCTTTAAATCAAATCAAAAATAACAGTTAAATACTGGGCACAGTTTGAGGGCCACTGCAACAGGTTGGAAACTTTGCTTAACAGTGCTTTCCAAACTAGCAACTTTACCAGTATTTGAGTAACCAGTATTTCAGGAGCCGCTATTTGAGAACTTATCGATAACGATAATTGAATTCGATACCGATAAGCTTTAAGGTCGATAGACATAAATCGAGCGCCAGTTTGAAATTATTGAATGAAATTAATTTTCATTTCTTTGGTGCATATTCCAATAGAAGGGGATGCTATAAAGTTTTTGAAAATGCTAGCTACAAAGCTGGGAATGTTTTAATTAAGTTTAGCTATTTTGTTACATTTGAGTCGTAGTCCAAAATAATAAAGAGTTTCCCCTTAGTACAACAGAAGCAACAGAAGTAAATTGGGGCTTATTTTAGTACCCAAGGCCCGTCTGAAGGGTTCTGCCAGTACTGTGGTCCAATGCATACGTCGAATCTGGTGAGGACTAAATTGCTCAACAGATTTCAGCCAAAGACTTTAAATGCTATTTTAAGCAGAGCTGCAAACCCAATAATTGCTTTGTTACCTACGGTTCGTGAATTCGAACCGACATTATCTCATGGTTTATCTTTGAAAATGCAACATTTTTCATTGGTAAATTCACCAATTTCCGACGAAAAGATTTATCATTTAAAATCAAAATGTCTGCACTTTTGATTTTTGTTTATAAAGAAAAAAATGGAAATTTTTACATCAATATTTGCTTTCTTGTCATTCTCAACAACGAATTTTATACTCTGCCAATATAAATAGGGCCATTGAAATTCGCGAAGCACAAGTCAAAAGTGTTAGCAGTTTGAAATCAAAGGGACGCACAGTTGATTTTAAATAACTTTTATCGTGCTTATACGTTTAAATTGGTAAAATCAATAAGAAAAATTATTAAATCAAAAATTTGTAGCCAAAAACGAAAAATGTCGGATTTACCATTTTTTTTTTTTGTGTGTAGGGTTGAAATTTTTGGGTTAAGGGTTTGGGTTTGATCTCTGGTTCGGTTCAAGTTTTACGCAAATTAAATAGTAATGCAATTTTTATGATTAATATTCAAAATAATATTCAGAATTTCTGTACTTTTGATCAGACAAAATCAGATTTAAGGCCCTATCGACTGTGAGTTCACTCGATGGTACTGTTAAAACACTAAGCGCAATAGCTTTAAATTGTTTAATATTTGATTTGGTCGGCTGTCCAATATTATTTAAAACAATTTGGTTAGCGTCAAAGTCTCAGAAATATATTTCGTCATCTTCTGAACGTGAAATTAAAGGATCTAAAAAACAATGCTTATTGTGAGTGGCGTTTTTAATGCTTATTTTAAACGTCTCATACTTTCCTGACGATTTCGAGTCGTTGTCGCACAATATTGAACAGATAACAGCAATTTTGCAAGATGTCACCATTTTTTGTATATCAAACCGAACACAGTTTAAAAAAGGCGGAACTCCAGCTTTAAACCGGTTCGGAATTTTCAATTTTTTGTATTTTTCAATATTATTTCGAAAGTGTTGACTACGCAGATATAGAAAATGTTCCCCTTTTTGACTTGTGGGCAAAATATGTAGGTGAAATTCAAAGAAGATGCATTTGCTGATTATGAAAAAATCTCAACCTTCCCTTCAGATCAGCTTAAAACTGAGACCTGCTAATTTTTGATTAGGAGGGCCTTAATGAGCAATATAGTAAATTAGTTGTGAATAAAAACTCATTTTCTCTCTCTAGCTCCTTCAAATCAGAACCCAGATTATTGGGCCTAAAAGTAAGGCTGCAACCGGTCGAGAGTCGAACCTTAATAGTCCTTATAGACCTTAATAGGAAAGTTTGACACGGTTGCACTGTGGTCGAAATAACCATACAATTTGTAATTTAACATGCTAAGCAATTACGAAATTCACACTCAAAGCTTGACCAGAATCACTATATCACCTTGACACCATTTGGCAGATTGGTCAGAAACAAGGTTGTAGTATTTTACATTTTTCCACATATTTTTTTTCCAGATTTCTCCAATTTTTGACTTTAGAGGATGTCCCAGAAATTCCCAGTGGTTTACGAATAAAAAAATGTCATCACAGAGATATAGGCATTTCCAAACTGACGTGACGTTACGTTCGTACGGAAAGATCTTTTTGAAAAATATGAAAATCGTGGATTTTTAAAAAGATTGTTCTATATTTGGATAGCAATTAAGGAGCACTATAATCAGCAAAAACAATGACATCAATCGATCATAATGAGTTAAAGATATAAGTAATCATATATGCTGGCGTGACGTTACATAAAACGGAAGTGGGTTTTGACTTGTTTTAGAAAAATGCAAAATTCTGCGAATTGGGCAAAGCTTTTTGTATAAAATTTTTTTTAGTATGATTTGAAATAATACAAGTTTATTTTCCAGGTTATCTTATTCAAAAATGTTTGCCCAATTTTTTTTTTATTTGCATAAGTATCTGACGTGACGTTCCCTGACTTTACGTTACTTAAATTTCCTCATTATATTTATGTTGTTTTTGTTATAATATAAAGCAGAAACTTACAGTTAATTGCAATCATATAGTTTCTTATGGTGTCTTCTGCATTATTTTTTAACTCTTTGTACCCTTAGAAATAGTTTAGAGACCAAAAATCAATGCATCCAAATGAGAAAAATCTCAATTGGGCGACTTTGCATTCGAAAATCTTGAAATGGGTTATAAATATATTTAAAATTGGCTAATATTAGTTTATTTTGATTATGTTCCCATGAAAAAATGATCAAAAATAGTGCATAAAAGTACTTTTTATTTTTTGGTCTCGGTGGACTTTCTGTGGAAATGCCCATATGCTGAAAAAAATTAAGCGATTTGAAACAGACAGTTTAAAGCTAAGTAAATTTCTATCATACAATTTAGTAAGGCTTGGATGACACATTGAATTTTAACGAAGAATTATTGTCACAATTTTTTGATAATGGGGACACGTCGTTGGTGTGAGCGAGACAAAGTATTAATGAAATCGCCTCACAACATTGTTGATGAGTGACAGAGGCATTGCTGTTGGCGGCAGAGCAGTAGGCAGAATTGATTCTACTAGACTCAATATTTGTAACAACTCGGATTTGGTAAATCTAGGAGATTTCCATATTGTTATTAAATATTATAATTATTTCATTGCTCAAAATGAAACTTATTGTTTTCTTCAAAGAAGCAGACGGTATATTTGAATTTAATATACAAGGCATATTGCATTTTGGTGATAGAAAAATTATCCGGAAGAGTTCAGCCACAAACATCATAAAGAATGAGTCCGGATCGCGCCTACGCTACCTATCCACAGGTATGGATAACTGTCTCACTCCTATTAGGTGAATCTCAATATAGTTTTCAGTTGCATGTAAGGGTCCAGTAGTCAAAGATCTCTAGCACTATATAATGCCCAAACTGGGAGAGAATAGCAAGCGATTTTTTCGCAAGTTGTATTGGCGCAGTTGATGGTACAACAAAAGAAAGTTGTTTGAAAAAATAAATATTATGTTCACAAATAGTCTAAGGCAAACATTTCAAAATTCGGCCAATGAAGAATGCAGAATCCACTTATTCAGAATTGATGTTGTCTGCAGCGGATGTCCAGAAAAGATATATTTGTTGATTATTCTTATAATCAACTGATAATGAGTCCCAGACAAAGCTACCGTTTCTGACAGTGTTAGAAAGGCAATTAAAACTAGCTGTTACGTTCATTGAGTGTGACCCTGGCATTTAAAAATACCAAAAAAATTACCCAAAATACTAGATTTGTAACATTTTTTTGCGTTTTGGGGATTTTCTTTGATAACTTTTTAAAGGATTGAATGTGTCATCCCAGCCTAACCGAAATTTATCTCGTCAGTTCACATATAAAAACATTGAAGTTTAGGTTTTCCAGTATATGTCCGATTTTGGTAGCTATCCACAAACAATGAGTTATAGCTACCTTATAACAAATCTGTCAAAATAACAAATGATGTGAGTGTCGTTAACAACCCACGAGGATGTGATGTGAAACATGATGTTAAATTTGAGGGCTTAATTTCAAAATCACAAGCTCTCTCAATGGTATATAAATCAGCAATGGCAATCTTTCAAAAGAAGAAAACTTACAACAGCGATTAGAAATACCAACAAGAAGATAGTTTGCTGCTGTGTTCTTTCTTTTTTCTGTAAGTCTTGTTTATTGTGCTGCTTCATAGATAAATGAAAACAACAACGGTCGCAAAGGCAGAAATAATAATGTCAATTTTCAAATAGCAAAAACATTGAAAAAATTTAAAACAAATGCTTTCTTACTTTGATTTCGTTTCAGTCCTATCTTTTTTGTAGCAGGTATAATTAATCATTTGGACCTGACACCTGAACAACTTCTTTTTCACCGAAGAAGTAGTTACCAAAACTGAAAAGTTCCATTCGCTTTTATTAAGGCGTGAAACCGTCAAAGAATGCATCTTTGGGTTGGTATTTTAGCATGGGTTTTTGTTGTTGCCTTTAACTTTGTGAATCGTTCGGGTTTCCATTCCAATTTCTCTTTCTCAAGTAACAGTTCCAGAAGTTCATCCGTAGGAAGGGAATATTAAATGCATGCGGCGTTCGCTGCGCAAAGATTTGTATGATTAACACGTTCTTTTGGAACCCATTTTGGATGGCATGAAAAAGAGCATACTAAAGATGTGACTTTGGAACGGTGCAAAAAAAAAATTAGTAAAATGTGTAAAGTTGTAAATTTTTTACTCCATTTTGTTTAATCCAAATCTCGAACAAAAATTTAAAAAAAATTTTAAATATAATAATACAATAAGTTTTTAAATTGGCTTTTAAAAGTTATATTTGATTGTTGTTATTGTTATGATAGTTTTTTCCTGTTTTTTTTGCATCTGTAGCCGCTTTGTATACTTTGTTTTTGGTTCTTTGAAACGCCTTTCTGTAATCTTCGAACGAATTCCCTTCCTTCTTAAGTCATTGTGGAATTTTACAATTTTAAATAAGGTATTTCGTGATGATTTATATACATTTTGACTCACCATATATTGCTGAATTGAGTCTGTGGAAACTACTATATTTTATTATTATTCATATATTTCACACATCAGTTTAATTTCCAATAAAAGTAAACTTTGCTTATTTAAATTTTAAAATGAAAAATTTTTTTTTTTAATTTTTTAACTGTTGACGCCAACTTGAGAAGGCATGGGTTCATGTTATGTGAACTTTAACCTTCCAAGCACATGAGGAAAGAAAGTAGATACAATTTCTAACAGAATTTTAAACTTCTATCATACTAAAAAAAAAAAAGTAGTGATTTTTACCGCGTAAAAATCAGTATGAAAAATACCATTCCTTTGGGAACCACGTTCTGCAAAGTCCGACCTTTATAACAACCTCTTTTACGGCTGCCAAAAATTGCCTGGTCTTTTAATCACTTAGGCTTAGTTGACTTTAACTACAAGACCCTTCCATCAAGCGTCGCAAAGAATATGCAAATATAATTTACGTTTCAGCCATTGAAATGCCATCCAAGTTCCTGGAACCAGTCTTAGTCCAATCACTGGATGCGTTCAAGTGGAAAATGGTTATGACTTGGGGCGGGCCTTAAGGCGATTATCGTCGCACGAAATCAATAAAACGCCATATTGAAATCGAATAAATCTCAAATGGCCATTACCCGAAGTCAACACATTTCACCCAAGGAGGACTTCAAAACCAATTTATTTTTATGATTTTTTATCTATGTCGGTAATCGGAATGATGAAATCGAGCTTGCAGTGGGCCGCAATTAATTCCAACTTCGTGTTTCATCTGATAATAATGCAAGACTTAATTGCACGGAACTTGCCAACCCCTCAGGAGCAACAACCCCAACTTGTGGGCAGAGTCCATTGCAATAACACAACATATGACGTGGACGTGGTATTTTTGCTTACGCATCGATTGGCATCTAACTTCAATGGGGGGAAATCCCCAAAGTGCCCAGGCCCAGTCGAAAATTGTGTACTAATTCCGCTTAAAGCGCTCACTCGGAAGCCCCGGTGCACTTAAAAGCCTGCCCGCTGCCACGTTGTCTGCCCGAAGGGTTCAAAGTTGTTTGTTGGCTTTGACAAAGTAAAAACAACGTTTTTATTAAAATTATAATGCTTACACAGGGTTAATCCAGTGGGTCTGGCCAGCCGGCACAATTGTGCATGTGGTGCGAGATGGCATACTCCGATTCCTTAGATCTCCCCATGTTATTTTAATATGCAGTGCCGTTTCTAACCACAGTCAGCACAAAAATTTTAATCCTTTTAAGTGTGCGTCAGGCAATAGATGGCCATCGACATCCCACATGGTGAATGTGAATCATGTAATCTTTTTATTGAATTTGTTGCCCAACTTTTGGGTAATAGACGCGATTCTGGAGACAAGCAACAGCCACATACACACACATCTGTTGGTTGGGCATAAATTTAATTTGATGGGCTTGGAGTCTCTCCATTCCATATCAACGACAGTGGTTTGGGCCAGTCATAACAATTCTGTCTGGTCTGGCATATATTTATGGGTTTAGGAAATTAAATTGAATTATTCCAAGCGACAAAAGCGAAAGCCATTGGCATTTATTTAAATTTGACTAAACTTCCTCGCTGTAAACGGAAATACACGAACCGATACTGCTCTGATGACGCCGCTTAGGTGGTAGATTGAAACGGCCACCAAAGTTGATAAGACTTTTGTAATGATTTCGCTAACTTCATTAAAGATTTCTAGTGTGATTAAATTTTGGGAAGTTTGAAACGAAAATAAAAGTTAATAAAATATAAATTACTTCTAAAAGTCATGAATATTGGGTACTATGTGACTTGTGCGAAGTATGCAAACAAATTTACAACTTGACATTTTAAGCCACAGCGTTACACACATTAATAAACCAGTACCCATCACTGGCTTAATCACCCGCATATCATAGTTTTAGGGGGGAGATTGTTTAACAGTAGATACTAACAAGCGTGGTGTGAGCAACTGGAGCCATCTCGCACAAAAAAACGGAAACAATTGGCGTGTACTATTGTGATCAATCAAGTAACGGTACCGAAACCAGAACGGATATTAAATATATTTACAAAATTAATATTACCAATATTTACCCCACTAACACATACATACATATACAAGCTTCTGTAACTTGTCTTTTCATACTGCTGCCGTATTTTTTGCTACAAGTCTGACTTGGGATTCCCAAGCGGTCTTAGCAGTTCTGGCATGAGGTAACCTCTGCCTACTCATTGAAGTTGGGCAAAAGATCGCTGATAATTGAACTGTGGAAGTTTATGAAATAGCTATACCATCAACCAGCCTCCTTTGTGGTGTTGTGCGTGTCTTGTTTTAGCAACGTTTTGATGAAAATCATAACTTATTGGCCTAGAGCCTGCTAAAAAGTTCTTTGATTGATAACCCAAAGGTCACTAAAATAGTCACATTGCAAATTTATTCAAGCAAACGAAAGGAATAGCATTGGAATCTCGTACAAAAGCGTGAAGCGAAATTATTCAACATTTTTCAGAGATAAATACCGAAACCGTTAACCGAAATGGAACGTTTCAAATCACGTTCCGCAACCGGTACCCAAACTACATTTTTATTGAAAATCGAAAACCGTTTAACATTATTATTGAAACCAATAAAACTGTAACGAAACCAAAACGTGGGTACCGGTACAGTTTCAGATTTTTAAAACTTAGCAGAGGGCATCATAATTTTGATCAGTTGTTCGTAATACAAAAGGAAACATTCATTCATTTCACGATGCCAGAAATATTGCAACTTTTTTTAGGCGTAAAATTGAATTCTATAAAACATGCAAAAAAGTCTTGCATCTTGTAAAGAGCGCTTAAAGTACTCTAAGTTGTGTGTACAATGTACATTGTACATTGGTAACAAACTAAAATATGTACATACATTAGATTGGACCTCATTGTACATATTTACATTCAGGGTAATCCGGGACATTCTAAGGCCGAGTAGAAAACAATTGATTGTATCCAACTTTGTATACCATGTTTAATTAATTCTGAACAGATTAATTTAATCCCTAGCTAATATGATAGATGGAATTCGGCAAAAAATTCTAACTCAATTTAATCCCAAAACATTCGTTTCGGGATTAATCAGGTTTTTTAAACCCCTTTGATTACTGATACTGATTGAATCAGCGGTGGGTATACATTTTCGCTCATTGCTCCGAGTGTTTTTATTTGGCAACTGGCGCCTCTTAGTCGTACAAGCAATTACCTACCTTCGAAGCGAGTTACAACCACAAAATCCATGCGTACAAGCAGACTGCGCCACAAGTGCAATTGCCTCGCTTCGGAGTGAGTTACAACAACAAAATCCATGCGTACAGGCGCGCAACGCCAGCTGGTCGCACAAGCGGACAGCGCTACAAGTGCAGTGTGTACAACAGAGACTCTTTTAATGACTGCAAAAACAAAATATATGCAGTCGAGCCTCGTTGATAAGGTTTTCTTTTTCTGTTGTTGCTGAACTGCTCCAAAATTTTAATTTCGTGCCCACATAAATGATACATTTATTTCTTAATTACACACAATATCGACATATGCGTTTTTTTTTAGTAAAACAATACAAAGTATAAAATGTTTCCGATATTTAATACTGATACGTGAGGTACTAATTTATACTTCGAGAATAGCAAATAATAACAAACATTTTTAAATGAAAATGGTTTTGTTTTTCAAAATATTCTCCATGAAAATTTATGAACTTTTGCATTCGCTCAAGCCAATTTTTGAAGCACTTCTTGCATTCCGATTGAGGCACCTCCAAGACATGGGTTTTTAACGCACCAACAGCTTCGTACGGCGTAGAAAAACGTTCACCACGCAGTTTACTTTTGATTTTTGTAAATAAAAAGAAATCATTGGGTGCTAAATCAGGCCTGTACGGCGGATAACCCATCAATTCGAAGTTTTGGCGGGTCAAAAAGTCGCTTGTGTGACGTGATGTGTGAGAGCTCGCATTATCATGATTTGTTGGGTTGGGTTTTACGATTTTCTCCGAAGACTTCCGTCAAACAAATGGTCTTTTACCACACAGCATTGACCGTCCTACGTTGCTCAAGCGGAACAGTGGCCATTTGCTTTGCAGTGCTTCGTGTGTGAACAACTTTTGTGGGATTTTGCTCGTCTTGGAACACCCACACGGTCGATTATTGTTTTGCATCAGACTCGTACGCATATATCCATGATCCTGTGACGATCTTATAAACATTCTTTTGAAGCACTGCGATCGTATTTTTTCATCATTTCTTTGCACCAATTCACACGAACAATTTTTTAGGTAGAAATCCGTATCTCTCTCCAGAAAAATCCAGCACCACCTTATTCACTACCTGGACCAAGATAGTGAACACCCAGATCAATGTCACTGTGGATGGAGGCGTAATTCCCACTATCAAATACCCAAAAATTTTGGGAGTGTTTTTTGAAAACCTTTTCTTTTTTGCGAGGCACGCGTAAAACACGGCGCGCAAGGTAAGGGAAAGGAATCGGGCACTCAAGGCAATTGCTGGTAGCTCCTGTGGAAAGGAGAAAGAGACTCTGCTGGTCACATACAAGTCCATTGGCCGTGGGCAGTGCGACTACACGGCACCAGCATGGACAGCAGCCATCAGTGACACACAATGGGGAAATCTCCAACGTGCCCAAAATGCTGCACTTCGCACCATCACTGGATGTCACTCCATGGCTCAAGTGGACCACCTACACGAGGAAACCCACATGCTCGGTGTCCGTGACCAATGCAACCTGCTGACCAAGCAGTTCCTCGTAAATGGAGGAACATCCAAACCATTCGGCCCTACAAGTTCCGCTGCTCCCACGTTCCAGCAGACAGGACCTGAGGACCCACCCGCCGGATGTACTCACGTACACTTCAAACTCCACCACAGTCACTGAATCCGAATCCGAATTCGCTCAGGGTACTCTGCTACGCTAAATAGCTACCTAGCTAGGATCAACCAGGCAGTGATTGACGAGTGTCCCAAATGCGGGCAATCTCCGCACGACACAAATCACCTTTTCCACTGCCCAGCTGCCCTGTCCAAGCAGCAATATTCCTCGGACTAAACCTGGACGACTCGAACTCGCTCACAACACCTTATCCCTCTACTCCACACATTCCCCCCTTCTACTTTCAAAATTTTTCCACTCTAAACTTTTCTTTCTATTTTTCCTCACAACATATGCGTGCCTTACTCTCATCCACAGAAGCCGCTACAACAACAATTTTTTAGCGATTGTCAAATTATGCGGAATCCAAAGCGAAAAAACATTTTTTGCGGCAAGGTGTTCCTGCAAAGTCTTACATATGCTGCTGGAACTAATGTTTAGGGATGCCTCTATTTCACGATATGTCACATGACGATCTTGCATTATCAGTTCACTCACAGCATAGAAGGTACAACAACCGATTTTGGACGACCTTCACGGAATTCGTCGCTGAGAGAACTACGACCACGACTGAATTTGCTATACCAGCGATATATAGTGGGTTTTGATGGTGCTTTATCGCCATACAAAGAACTGAGTTCATCGACACACTCTTGTTGAGATAATCCACGTTGAAAGTTGTGAAAAATAGTCCAACAAAACCCTACTCCTGAAATTTCCATTTTAAAGACTAATTGATTTTTTTCAACTCACTGTAAACAACCCAAATAACGCTAGTAAATCAAAAGTGAGAAGTTGTGTGAAACTTTATTTTGGTTTTACCAGATTTATAAATACATATAAATATTACCCCACGTAATGAACGATTTTAACAGAAGACACAGGATGAGGCTGCACAGTTTCAAAAAACAGTGTGAGAACCAAATGAGAAAATTTGAAGCTAATTTTTTACTACATAGGATTGAAAACATCGGCTATACAACTTCAAAGACTTACCACCAGTTTTGAGTTTATTTAAGTTTTTCTAAAAAAGAACAGAAACTAAACAAATGTACTCAGGTTTGAAATAGACTAGAATAAAACTTTCCATAACGTATCTCGGAGATGGAAAGAGCTAGTGCTTTCAAGTGTATAGAACATATACTTCTTAAACTGGTTGGCAGATCAAATTTTTTTTAATTTTTGCCACGTCCCCTGACTCCTTGGATAAACGATAGACAAGTGATGGGCATAAGAAAACTCGCTTTTTTAGCCCTCTTCGTATTCTTTTTGTCATTAGCCAACTGGCGAAACGATTTTTAATGGAAGCGAATTCGGTCCCCAAATCTGCTGGTAAGACGATTGGCTTAGGAGCCAACTGGTAGTGTCGAGGTATTTTTAAATGACAGAGTTACGCACATACCAAGGAGTAGCACCCAAATATTGTCATTTCCATTTTAATGCATGAGTCGCAGGCAATAACACAGAGACAGATGCCTTTGTTACAAGTTGGTATGATGATTGACTTGATTATCAGAAGCTTTGCGCGTCAGGAGCCAGACAAATTCGGCGACTAAAACCAAACTGCAACTAAATAATGAGACTCGCGTTTCCCCCCAAATAAACATAAACACATTAGTTGGAAATGCCCGCCAAAACCACATAAATGCTGCGTCTGGACTGCGGTGTTTGGTTGACGCTGCCACCGCATGCATCACGTAGCACAAATCCAATTCCAATCTGATCTAGTGCAGCCGTCGCCAGTTACTCAAATCGTATCCCTCCCACACAATTGTGGGGTGGTTGCCAGTTAAATTAACAACAATGTGCACCCGCGGCTTTTGGTGGTGGTTGCAAATGTCTGTTGGCTGTTGTCGTTCCTCAGTGCCCTTCTGCTGCTGTTCCGGGTTGCACAAATTTAATGATTGGTTTTGACAATTAGTTTTATTTTTCGCTGTAAATTTTCATTGATACAAATGAAAAATGGAAATTTGAGTATAACTATCTTTTTTCGTACTATTTAAATTTCGTTTAAATTACATATAATATTAAACTAGATGTTTTCTGCCATTCACTCTCCATTTTCTTTTCGATTCTTTGCAGTTTAGTTATTTTTTTGCTTAGTGCATTTGTTTCCCTCATTTGTCTAGATTTTCGCGGATGAGAAATATAAGAATGAGAAACAAGGGAGATAGTTTGGGAGGGTTGGGGTTGGGGGAGGCAGTAATAGATGCGACACTAAAGACAACAAAAATGCAATATGATAATACAGCTGAAACTAGATAAATAAAATCTTAAGCGGAAGAATTACCAACAACAAATTTAGCCTAAGAAGGAGCTCGGACATGTGAGGCGTGTTGATGGGTGTGAGCGGAGCGTGTGTACTTCCTTTTTCGATCTGAGCGTTGGTGAACATGTAACATATAGTAAATAAATATGTTGGCTTTTGCATTTTGGAATTGGTTTTAGTTTGATTTAGTTGATTTGGGAGAAGTTCTCTTTACTCCTTGCGCACTTGACGCTTGCGCGTAGATTTTGTGGTGGTTTCCTGTAAATCAGAGAGTAACCATTAATGTCAAAGCAGGAGTTGTCTTTTGCAGTACCCACCTCATTCAGTGTGGACTCTTCGTTGTGATCCTCCTCCTTCTGGACCTCTTTATCAACTAAATCAGACTTGTTATTCTTCTTGGGACTAGCGGACAGCGGCGTACTCTCCTTGCTAGTGTCACCAGCTGCCTTGTCAGCCGATGGATCACTTTCTTCCTCCTCATCAGCAGCATTGGCCTCATCATCTGGCCGGACTGCATCGGTTTTCTTGGCCTCAGCGGCCGCTGCTTTGGCAGCCGAGTCCTGTAATTACCCAAGGGTACATCCATTAGAACATTCATTGAAATCAACCCCAAACTCATAACTAGCAAAACATTACCTGGATTTTAGCTTTACCAAATTTAAAGTAAACGGCGATGACAATCAACGATACAATGGCCACCAAGCCAATGCCCCAGACCGAGGGATAGGCTTTGGCCAGCTCGACTACCTTATTGACGAATGAGTCCTACAAAACATGAATAGATAGGCAAATAGCAATAATAGTGCGAATCAAGTGCAAAAGCCAAATGGAAGCAAGTGGAACTTTGGTGAAAGTAGTAAGATTTTGTTGTAAACCTCTTTGGCCCGACGATACAAATAGAAGACATAGCAACTGGCCGGTATGAGCAGGTACACGAAATACAAGGCCCACCAGCCGGGTTTGTAGTTCATGCGACGCATCAGACGATGCCACAGGGTTTTCTTTTAATTGCAGAGGCACTCGATTAGGCAAGTAAACATTTGGTTGTTTCTGTGTGTGTGTGTGTGTGTGTGTGCGGGAGTATGGATGGCAGTCAACTTACCGATTCACGATCAATATAACGACGCTTGATATCAAAACTGTTGGCAGCAAAGTCACGAGCCACCTCCACATCATCAGTAATGATGAGATTATCAAAGAGTATGTCACTGGACATGGACCACAGTTCTAGACCCACAGCGCTCTGCAAAGAAGTACATAAATAGATAAATATATAGAGAACTTAGGCGGTACCGGGATTATTATAGTAGATGAGATTAAATTTATTGCTTTACTGCTGTAAATATTTTTGGGGCATTAGGACATTAAAATCTAAGTTGGCTGACCCCAAGGAGTCAACATGACCTGCAATTAGTTGAGGTAAGAAAATATCATTTCTATATGTTCTATTAAGTTTTTGATAGGTAAAATCAAGTAAAGTACAAAATTCCGTACTTAACGACAGTTGATACCAAAAAGATTTTAAGTTATAGACGCGAACTGCAAAACGATTTAAAATTCAGAGTCTTTGGTAGGTCAGGATTTTCAACTCGAATGTACCGTGACGGACGAATCATTAAATCACAAAACAAAACAAAAACCAATGAGGATACATAATAAAAGCAGAGCAATCAATCTTTCCTGCTAATTCCAATGAAGTTTGCCCTGCTATGGGGGAGGTTATTTCAAGCGTGTAGTGTCCCGAATTAACCCAGTTCAAATCATTTCTCTTAGTCTGAGAAATATTGTAATTGCTAGTTGCCTTGATATGAGGTCAAGTGGTAGAAAATGGATTATGGTTTTAAGCGCTTCCTCGGTTATCGTTCCAAGCATATCTTGCAATTGCCCACCGATCTCTCAATATATCTGCTAATGGATTTGCTTGAGTATCCTATTTCCTCTACGGGACGTTATTGTCAATATTGTGTAGTGCTTTTTAACCCTAATCCAACTATGGACAGGAAACTATTTTACTGTACAATATTAAGCGTTTTTACGGAGCATGATACGTATTCCTTTCGTTCAATTTATCAATACGATTGTAGCCGTTCATGTCCTGGTGGCAGACAATCCAATCAAATAATGCACTGTTTTCGAAATGAAATCGTTTTGGATTTAGACCGAATATCCGACATCACATGTTTTGGCTATTTATATTAGGATCTTCAAAATATTCAAATGCTTTTCTAGAAAATCAATTTTGCAAGTGTGTGAAAGTCACATTTTCACTTTACAAATCATTCAAAAAACACCAACAAACCGCATAGCAAAAACGAAATCTACAGAAAATTCTAAGAAAATTTCACCAGGAAACCATGGGTCTAAAATGAACTCCTAGCCCACTCAAATCGACCTCAAATTTTAAGGATTTTGTCTCCGCTAAGGTATTTAGCCATAGATTTTCTTCACCAATACCTTTTTTTCTTCATAGAAGCGATTTTGAAGTAGGAAAAACAAATAGTTTTCTTGCAGTCCAGGCCCAGTTGGAAAAGTCAAAATCCTTAAATGTTCTTGATGTCGATGTGTTTTTTGTCTTTGAGCTTAAAATTTCCATTTATCTCCATTCGACATTCTTGATGCGGAAACGATTCAACATCATTTCGTAATCGTTTCTTGGAAATCTCACAACTCAATTTCGATCAGTTGGATTCGGAAACGGAAACAGGCTGGACTATAAGTTAAGAGTGAACCACTGAATCGAACTTTAACCGCGGTTTAGTTAGCCGCTTTGAACAAAAGCCGTTTAATGAACCCAACGGGCAATGAACCGAACCATTCCTCATTTTCGAGGGCTCTGTGAAATAAGGCCACGTGAATAAAGGGGTTAAATACAGGTAAGTGGCCCAAAAAAAAAGACTTTCCTGAGAAGACCTTATTAAAAACTAAATCGATTTTGTTGAAGTATTGTAAAATCTGGAAATTAGTCAAAGGTATAAGCAATATACAATTTTTGACAAAATGGCAGCTTCTCAAAAAAGAAAAAACGAATTTTCACCCAAATTTTTGCTTAAAATAATTCTAAAAAAATATAAAGGCTAAATTTCATTATTCAAAATGAATTCAAGTCGCGATTAAAAATGAAACTAGACCGCGCTGCCTTAATTTATTCTTCAAAATGAATGAAAGTCCACGATCTCAGAAGAAACTAGACTTAATTCATTAATTCATTTTACGAATGAAATAAGACAGCGAGGTTTAAATTCATTCTGCAAAATTGATCGAATTTTTGAATTTTGAATAAATTTTTGATCGCGAATCACAATACTAAATTTTTTTTTTTGAATCAATGTAGATGCGATCGCATACGACCGTGGGCGGTCTTAATTCATAAGTATGTTCATTAGACTGAATGTCCCTTAAATGAAAATTTTTGTTTTTTCATTTTTCATTTTTTAAATGCGCAAAAAATCTTAATAATTTCGAGTTACCGTAATAAAAAACCAAAATTCGAAATTTTAAGGTTTAATACCTCCTTTCAATTTCCCATTTTTTATTTTACTTTTTCAACAAAGTAAACTTTGATATGAAAAACATTATTGTTGAATTTAAAAACGGTTGCTGTGGCAGAAAAAATCAAATGCTGTGCCAGAATTAAATGGTAGGATCGGCATGTCACATACCGTGAGATGAAGTGGTCCTTGGGCGCTAGTATTTTGCACTTTAACATTCTATGTAACGCTAGCTATGTTCGCGTGGAATTCAGCATAATTTAACAATTACCCAAAAATACAATAAAATGTTTATCAAATTTAATCGCTGTGCTTAAGAGGTTTTTTACAAATCATGGATATGCATATCGCTCACTTACTTCAAGACTGGCATAGCTTAAAAAATTCGATTATGTGATCCCGCGTTTAAAGTTCTCAATGGATTTAACCAAGGGAAATTAGTTCTTTTAGTTTCAAGTTACCCTACTAAAATATTATAAATTTAAAATGCTCATTAAAAAAATTTGAAAATATGATGTTTTAACTGAAAGCCGAAGAATCTTTGAGCAATATCGACTGCAGGACAACTGAGATATGACGTTCTTGCATTAACATGAAAATGAACCTATAAAATGAAACAGATACATATTCTCACCTCACATGGAAAGTATAAAAGACATCAATATGATAATTTTACTCCATATAGAACATGCTACAGCGAATATTTCTGCATCACGTAGTCAAAAATCTTTTTTTTTTTAGCTTTTTCAGTCTTGAAGTGAGCAATTTGAGGCGACCAACAAACAAAAACTAACATATGCATATGTTACATTAGGAGTCATTCCACAAAAGTTGTTTGCTGGCGAAAAACTTCGATGGCCGTCAAAAAAATTAAAAATAAATGACTTTCTTTCATTCATAACTTAAAAGTGGGTATTCAAATTAATTCATAAGAATATTTTTTAGAATAAAACAATTGATTCTAAGTAGTCCATAAAATTCCGTTCTTTGTCGCGGTACAACTCTTTATCGCGACAAGCACTTTTTCTTAGAGCCACATATTGATCATAAAGTTTCCTTAAGCTTCTGCACACATTTCTTCATGGTTTCATGGTAAGCCCAAATGATTTCAATACATAATCAATTTAAAGAACAATGCGGTTTAAGCTTGACAACAATGCTCCCTTAATGAGAATTTGTGTCCTCTTGTATTATGCAGAAGCACAGCCAAGACATCTTTTATTGATGGTAGCTTTGCTGAACGTTAAAACCTTAAAATTTTCAAATTTTGATTTTCCATTACGGTAACTCAAAATTATTACGAATTTTTTGCGCATTGAGAAATAGAAAATTTCAGAAAATAAAATTCCCATTTGATTATGTTCAGTCTATGTTCATATGTCTAAATTCATTCTGAGATCGCGGTCTAAATTCATTCTGAGATCGCGACCAAAATTCAATTAAGACCGCTCGGTATAGTTGCATATTGTGATCGCGGTCTAATTTCATTTTGAAAATTGACGCGGACTTTATTCACGCGGCCTAATTTCCATCCCCTATTTCTAAGCAGTTTGCATCCCTGCTTTGTTCAGATTGTTTAAGACTGTTTGATTCCCCGAGTGCAGGCCACCTTAATAGTGATGGGGAGTAGAAAAGGCAATGTACTATGGACAAACACATTTGGATGAAAAAAGAGTAATGGTTGCTTTTTATGTACGTTCATTAATGTCGTCCTTCCAGTGAACCCTTACGCAAATATTCTACATTCTAATACTGCAATATCAATCGCAGCATTTGGCTAACTGTTACAATCCTTAGTATGAGAACACCTCCCAGCGGTTTGCATCTGCCAACCATCAAATTGCGAGTATACCGACCTCTTGGTTAGGTGGATGGTCGATGAATCTGATCAATAACATATCTACTCCCACAGCTGCCAAGGCAAAGTGGATGACATTAGGTTGGACGTTATTAATGGAACGCTCTAATGTCAAGAAATACTATTAAGAGAGTAGTCTCTCACTTCAAAAATGGTTTCAATCTTTGCAGTAAGCATGTTGTGTGTGTACTAGATGAGAGGGGCTTATAGTTTGCCTCAGGTGGCCGTCTATTATTCTTTTAGGTGATTTAAGAAGGTGTTTGAGGTGTGAAGCTTTGCCAGTCAGTACGAAAATAATTTATAAACAGAGTTAAGAGAAGAGATCCTTGGTGTTTAAATGCTGTAGATCGGAAGTGATAAGGTTTGTAAATGCTTTAAGATTCGCATTCGACAAACGACTTATGACCCTTCTTATGAAGACAAATTATATAAAATTACTTCCATTGTTCTGGGAAGATAGAAGATTCGTTAGATAGTTTAAAGAATTATAATTGTGGGTCAGCTAATTTTGATGCTTGACTGATCACTGGACTTCAAATACAAATCGATTTATGAAACGCTACGGATAAGTCTTAACCTAGATCCTAATCTTAGTTTGAAACTGGTAGAGTTAATAAAATGTCAAGTCTGAAAGGTCAATGATACCACAAATAATTCCAAGATAAATCTGTTTTCTCTTATCACCCAAAGAACGATTCGAAACTGTTTCTTATTTCATTTTAATTTCGCGGAATGTGGGAATATATACTGCTTTCATCTCTACTTACAATTGGCGTCATTTGGAATGGCTTGAGATCCTCAAAGAAGTCGGGATTGGCAATTTTACGCGGTGACCATTTACCCTGATAGTTGGGATTCACAATCGTGGGCGCACGCCACTTGCCCTTGTACTCGGGATTGGGTATTAGGGGTGCTTTCCATTTGCCACAGCCTGCGGCCTTCATACAGGCAGGATTGTCCACCAATGGAGCCTCCCATTCGCCATCAATTTCAGCATCCCAATCTTCGGGTTTAATTGCGGCTGTATCAAAAATCATATCTGGTTCATCTTCCAGCCAATTGTCAGGCATTATAGCGTTCGCGTCGGGCAATTGTGGTGGAGCATCCTCATCCCAATCATCTGGTTTCTGGGCACTGGGATCGGGTATCTTATCACGTTCATCCCAAGAGGCGGGCTTGTGATCATTGGGATCATCAATTTCGGCCGGAGGATTCACAGCTGGTTGGAAATCAGTCAGCAAAGAGCCTTCGTTGATGATTTTATGGTCCACACGTATCTCGAAGCTGTTATCCGGATGCACCACCAGCTGATACAAATGGGGCAGCTTGTCCTTGAAGGGTTCTTCCAGGCGGTTCCTGGCAGAAGAGACAAAAAGAAAGTGTGAATGACCGACAATCAACCCGCAGCAGCCGCAAATGGGCGATGGGGGTAAAAATAGATGCTAGGCCCACATGCCGGTGACCGGCTTATCTGTACGGCGCACACACACACGACGCACTTACTTTGGTTTGTTGCAATGCTTCTCGGTGATGGTGCCGTTAATTGGATTAACATGGCGGAATATGAAGTGCATTTTCACATCGTTGCCGCACTTGTCCGGTCCAAACATAATGGTGTAGGGGGTCTTGTCATTGAACTACAAAAACCAGAAATCAAACTTCAGTCTGTTTTCCCGCTGCTGGTTGGTGGTGGTCGACATACCTTTTTAAGATCTTCCGTCTCTTTGCCGGCCGACAGCAGTTTAAGATAGGAACCGCCACACTCTTGACCCTCCTGTTAAATGGAATTTGGGTCAGTTACTGCTGCTATTAATTGGCTTAGCCCTGCTTAGTCGCGGCAGCTGATGCAATCTCTCACCTGCAACGTGACCTCATATTGCACCACCAGCGGTTTGTCTTGCTTGAAATCGAACTGTTTGCGCAAACGTGCCGAAATGGCCGCATGCTTGGCCTTTGACTTCAGTACCAGACCCTTATCCTTGGCCCAAACTATGCGCTGCGGTGATTCCCAATTCCAGAGGCCATCATATTTGGCAATTTCCTCGGCTATGTCATCTTTCTTGGCCTGGGACTGAGTCCAGAGTTTTCGCGAGTCTTCAACATTATCGAAATGATCGGCAAAATGGAATTTCTTGGGCTCAATAAAGGGACTCTCATAGACGAGTTCCTCATTGTCAGCAGCCGCGTCGGCAGATTCCTCCTTTAAAGAAAAAAAAAGACAATAAAATTAGAGATAAGTTGTGATAAAAAAAACCACGCGGTTGACACACTTTCCGGCCCCAGGGGGGAGGGAGTGAGTGGGGGGCCTTGCGTAAGTAAACTTAGATTTTTCCCCCACCAACAGTTGAACCTAGTGTTAATTGAGAGCCATAAACTGAAGCCGGCCCCCTCAGCCCTAGCCCCACCCCACCACATTCTAGATGCTTCCACCGTTGCCACTGACGTGTACTTTCTCACCTGCACATCTTCCACGATGCCATCCTCAAAGTCATCCGTCTCCACATCCGTGCCGGCGGCCATTATCAGGAGACAGCAGGCGGCGCCTAGCAACGCCAGCGTTGCACCGCGGCCCATTTTAGCCTGCATTTCGCTGTTTTTCTTTGGTGCTGCTAATTTTCAACCACCACCTCTCACCTACCCGGCCTCACCAGAGTTTTGTGGGAAAAATGAAAAAAAAAAAATGCTCTTCTGTTTCTTGTTGTTGTGGGGTGCTCCTGCGTTGCTTTCCACCGTTTACTTTGCACTGAGCGCTGCGGAAAACGAAAAAAAATGTATTCCAACGCGGCGAACTTAGATTTGGTAATTAAATTAAGTTAAATTTTTTACATTTGACTCTCTCGCTGTGCCTACTTCGGTTTCCTCTTTTTTTTGTGTAGCGGTTGTTGTTGCTCAGCCGCAGCAACCCTGCGTTTTGCGGACTTGGTGCTAAAAAATACCGACAGCCGCTAGAGGGCGGCAGTGCGTGAGCGCCAATTTTAAAATTGTGTTCAAAAAACTGCATGAGCTGATGTTTATCTTACGAAGGTTGAAAGTTTTTAAGATAAAATAACACAGGTTTACCAATAAAGGCCAAACTTTTGCACTAGAGAAGAAAACAAATTATCCATATGTACTATTTTTGGTCAATGAATTCATATCAATTGACCGTTTTCCCTTGGCACGTCAGGTTTAAGAGATATTTAAACCCTTTTATTAACCAAATTTTTTGTAATGTAAACTGCTTTGAATAACGTTACAGAAACACCAATCTCGAAGTCTTGATTATGTTCATAACTTACAAATTATTTGATTTTAATATGGAAAATATGGTAAATTTTTTATAAAATCGTTATTTTTATACTCTGTACCAAAGATACACAGAGTATATTAAGTTTGTGCAAGAGTATGTAACCGCCAGAAGGAATCATCTCCGACCCTATACCTATATTTTCTTGATCAGCATCTACAGCCGAGTCAATATAGGCTTCGTACTCTCTAGAGATGTTTAGTAATCGAGATTATTTATCAATCCGGCAAAGGAATGGAAATGGTAAGGATAGGACAAACGAGAACTAAAGAAAACAAAGTGCGTTTGTACCAGCTCCAGCCGAGACTCGCTGATAAGGGTTGCTTTTTTCTGTTGTTGTTATTCCGCAGCTTCCAAACTCAAATTGCGTGTCCACCGCTGTTCTGAACAATAGAAGTAAAGTGATTTCCCAAGCAGAAGGCATTTATACTGTGACCATTTTTCCTGTCTGGCGCAGACAGAAATGCTCCCATGTTATCTTTCAAGAGGTCAATGATAATCGCCCCTTCGTACTGTCACCACGAAGAAGATTAATTCATTATTTTTGTTTTTATATTGCACACAAATGTCAAATATTATTGTGATGATAGTGGTGGAATCATCGCCATATCGATAAAAAATATGGAAAATTTCTCAGAAATACTCTGTTGGTTCGGGATGAATACCAACTGCATGTTTTTTTTTTATTTTATAAAAATATTTCTTTATTCATTTAGAACCAGTTTCTCTTCTTCCAGATAGCTGCTATGTGTTAGATAAGCTCACAATCTAGTTGTAAGGATTTTAACCAGGGCTTAAAACCGAAACGAATTTCGGTCCCGGTACGTTCCGAAAAGAATGTTTCGGTAAAAGGTTCTGTTTCGGTTTTCAATTAATTTCGGTTTCGATACGGTACCCGGATTTTCATTTCGGTATACCGGTACGTACCGAGAATTAATTAAGTTTTAAAAATAGTCCTAATTAAAGTGAGTATTTACATTTATAATTACAGGTGTGTGTTCATTCATATCAGGTTAGTATATTTGTGACTAATAAACCGGTAAGTATTTTCAGATTTGGTGTGTGGGTTTGAGATCAGATAGGAGTATAATGAGGTGAGTATATCTATTGGTAACTAACAAAGGTAAGTTTTTTTTCAGGTTTGAGTGGTTGAGTGTATCCCAAGGAGTCTTCTTCTATCCCTGATCCCATTGATCCTTCGTCTTCTTAGGAGTCGTCTGGCGAGGTTGTTTGGGTGGCACGCGCAGCCTGTTTGTTGATGGTGTCGCCAATTATAGGGACTCCACAGTCGCGCTTGATGTCTCGTGTACGGATGTTCCACTCAGCACCGGTGATTTTTCGAAGGATTTTGGCCTAAAAAACCCGGATTTTTGGCAGGTGGGTTTTTGCGGCAATGCCATATACCTGTACAACGTAACGCCAGATTGGAGCTGGGATGACCTTGTATATGACGACTTTGTTTTTTAGTGACAGTTTGTTGTTGGCGTTGAGGAGCCAACTCAATCTCGTCGCCTTGCTACGTAGTCTGCCAGCTACATCGACGGCTTGCTGTTTGAATGTGAGTCACTTATCCAAGGTCACTCCAAGATACTTATGGCCCGTCTTGTTTCGAAGGACTTCTCCGAGCAAGAAGACACCCGGACTTATGTCTCTTCTGAGTGTGTGAGTGACGCAGGCACACTTCTCAGGATTTCAAGATATGTTACAACGGCACTCCCAGTTTTCGAACCTCTTGAAATACTCTTGCAAAGTATCAGTTGCCCTGTAAATACACGGTTCTCTTGCCATTATAGCAGTGTCATCAGCAAACGTGGCTAAGTAGTAAGAAGGTCCTGCGGGTCTTTTATTGGTAGCCACATCGCGCACCTGGCATCCGAGGTGAGAAGACTGTATAAGGTTGGTCCTAGCACGCTGCCTTGAGGTACTTCTGCTCGAATTCTCTTCTTCTGGGATGCAAGGCCATCCATCATTTGACCATTAAGATTTGTGGATTGAGCGTTCTCTTGATCTTAGTGAGTAGGCTGCCGTGCCAATCGCGGTCAAATGCCTGTTGGTTATCCATGTACGATGCCACAACGTACTTCTTGGCGTGGAATCCGTTCAACATCATGAACTGATGTACATCAATTTAACATTTTTATACTCTGTACCGAAGGTACATAGAGTATATTAAGTTTGTGCAAAAGTATGTAACAGGGAGAAGGAATCATTTCCGACCCTATAAAGTATATATATTCTTGATCAGCATCAACAGCCGAGTCGATATAGCCATGTCCGTCCGTCCGTCCGTATGAACGAAGAGATCTCAGAGATGGTAAGAGATAGAGGTTTGACATGTATGGGGCATATATTTCTTATACTGCAATATTTCTATTCTGCAGGCAGATCAAGTTTATTTTCAATTTTTGCCACGCCCCCTCCCGCCCCCGCAATTTGGAAAAAAATTCATATCTCCTACAGTTTTGGAGATAGATCGTTCGTACCTTCTAGAGATACCTTGTAAATAAAATTATTTATCGATTTGCTGAAGGAATGATAAAGATCGGATGAACGATACTCAAGTTATGAGCAAAAAACGGCCAATAAACACCCAGCACCACCCCACCCACCACCGCAGCATTCTATTGAACGTCAATCTTAGTGAGAGAGAGAGAGAGAGAGTGAAACTTAGAGATGAGCGCGTATAACTCGTGAGCAAATGCGAGCTGCGACGTTAAGGCTACAGAGTATGTTATAGTCGGGCTTGACCGACTTTCTTTCTTGTTTTTTTTTTGTATGGCAGAATTGTGTCACATCATATCACATCCACATTGATGTACAGTGAATATTTCCATACAAGCGGTAATCGGGTACATGCAAGTCATTATGTACATATTATTTTAATGACATTAAGATAATGTCAATAATTAATCAAATGTGTTTATTGTCTTTCTGTAGATCCTTATTAAGATCTACTAGTATTTGTGACCAAATACCACTCGTCATCCAAGCGCTGTTGTTGCTATAATATGGCAGTGGCCCCTCTCTTCCTTTGAAAGGCCGAGTCTTGGCTGACTTTCCAATACAATATGCTCGTTTGAATGTACCAGTTGCATTGCACAGAAAAAGCAATGTAAAGCGTTGCTTCTGAGTTTTAAATCCTTTGGGATTCTCATTTTTGCCTTTGTAGCTTCGGTTTGGCAGTGCCTTGAAGTACAATCCGGTTTCATCGGCATTTCATATGCAATCTGGAGTAAAATTGTCCAGAATTTGCGGAAAATGATTTGAGATAAATGCGGCCGCACTTCCTGTATTATTTTCACTGGATTCTACCTAAATCTTGGCGAAGTTAACAGAATTTCGCTTGCATCAACGCTGAAGCCAGTTCCGATTTGGTGCATAGTTTTCATTTAGCTTTATGGCAAACTTCTGTAACTTAGCGAGAAAGACTATTCCGCTAACAATTTGGTTAAACCAAGACAACAAGTGTACATGTAAGCTTTTTCTTTTGCTTTGGAATATGATGCGACATTGATGCACTTGTTATTACAAACTCACTACTTCAGCTATCGATGAAAAGTTAATCGATAAATAAATTTATGGGAACAGTACTGGAAAATTTGCATACAACCGATTAAAACAGTGCGCAGCAATTACGAATTTGGTGAAAAATGTTTGAATACAAGCGATATTTGCTTATATGCGATTTGCATACAAGCAATTAAAAATTACGCATAATGCTCTAAAATGTTATATTGCATATAACCTTTATTTGCATACAAGCGGTTCGTCATACAACCGATATATACTGCACATTTATGTGGCAGTGGAACAAGGCTATAAATTAGAGAGTATATTTTTCAATTGGGTTTTTAACGGCAAGGTCATGCATTGTGTTGTCTCATTTTGTATACAAGCAAAGACAGTACAAATATATCTACTAGCATAGTACCCGTCGTGCTTCGTTATTGTTATCGTTATCGTTTCAAATTATTTCGCATTCTATCCTTACAAAACGAGTTTCAAGTCAATCGGATAAAAAATAGTTTTTTGCATGCAGAATTTTTCGCGAATTTTCACTCCTGGCGGGCGGATTTTCCGACATTTGAAAATCACATATTAAATTATTTCGCATTCTATCCTTACAAACCGAGTTTCAAGACAATCGAATGATTGATGATGATTCACAGTACATTTTTCTCCTCAACAAGCAAAGCAAGCGAAGGACTCTGTTTAATATCCATTTGATCTACAGTAGGGATAATTGTTAAATGTCGCTTTATAAATTCATTAATTATTATCTCTTCTTCAGATTTATCAGGATCTAACCGTCTTTGACCTTTTAAACCTTTCCGTCTCTGTATGTCTACCTGTTTCTCAATTGCTCGAAATCGCTTACCGTTGGAGAGAGCTTTTTCAAGTGAATTTAAACTTTGGCACAGACGAAGTTAGCTTTGCTTTCTCGTTTTTTCTAAGAATTTTTTAATAAATACAAAAGTTTCATCCAAATCAGCTGAATCGTTCCCGAGATGTGCTAAAGTGCTCCAATACGTGGTAAAAAGTTGTAAAGTCTAAGGTTGGGTTCGCGGACCGGTTCCTGGTACCCCTGAACCCAAGGTTTTGGTTCGAAACTCGGTTCCCTTGATCGTAAAAGAATAGTTTCGATTTATTTATTATTTTATTTATTTATTATAAATAATATTTCTTATTTCAATAATGTAATTTCAATTATCCAAATCATTAGCTGACATTTACAACTTTTGAGAACTGCTTAGTTTATGTTAATAAGCATATACACCAGCTCTTAGATCAGAAAGACAAAACTTAAGCAATCCTTACACTTGTCATATATCTCTAAAGAGTCTCTCTAAAGACACGATATAATAGTTAGGGTATTCACCAGCTCTCGTGAAAGCGTAAATCAAAAAGCGTAAACTCCAAAAGTTTACGACACAACAACAAAACACATAGGAAAAAAACTATCAACTTTTTGCCGAAAACTATGGCCGAGGTCAGAAAAGATGTCAATCACCAACTATAATAAATGGAAATAACAAAATATAAAGTCAGCTCCATGGTTCGAACACACGTCTTACCGTCTACGAGTTATGCATGCAGTGCTCTAATTAGTTGTAAATAGTAAGTATTAAATCTCAATTAATAGCAAAATTCACAGCCTGTCAACAACAGCTGATTTACGCCAAAAATTACGAGGGTAAACAGAAGGGGTGCTCAATAGCTGCGTCGCGTAAATTTACACAATTACGCTTTTACGCGGGCTGGTGAATACCCTAAGTGTAATAGGCAAACGTATATCTCTGACGAGAAACTTTTGCCTTCTCTTTAGACAAATATGATAGAATAGAACCTGTTCTATTTAATAAAAGTAATTCTGCTGAGAGAAAGCTGACAATTTTGTGGAGTTGCCATTTCCCCCAACAAAATACTACATTTTTATTCGATATACTCGATTTTATTAATCGATTACACTAAATTGAGAACTCTGAAAGTTGTTTACTTCTGTCAAGTGGAAAATAAAAAATTGTTCTAACTTGCATTTATTTATTTGCAAAAATGGCAGACAAACGGGTAAGTGTAAAACCGTTGCTGAATATGCATTGTGGCTAACATGCTATATTAATTTTAGACTTTCAAATGGTAAAAATGCGAGATAATAGCACTCCTGGGGTTTTACGAAAATGAGACCCTCCTATACGACAGCAAGAGCAAGCTGTAACAGAAAGGCTCGCCAAGCAGCGTTTATTAATATGGAGCAGAGGTTCTCTTGAATATAAAAAAGACGTGAACGTCGAGGACATTAAAACTAAGAGCGTTTTGGTTTGAGAAGATGTCTTTTGCAGTGAGTGTTAATATTCATAAAAGTGTTTTTGATAAAATAGGTTTCGTTTTATATAACAGATTGGTGATGAATAGGATCCTCCACTATCGGAAAAGTCGATTTCCGAGCCGGAAGAGAAAGGTCCTGGGGTCGACGAAAAGGAAAATCTCATGGAGAAAGCTCTTCGGAATCGGAAATTCTCCCCTTCAGTGGAAGCAATTGGAGCATTTTTAAAGGTTCAAACTGCAAAAGTCACAGAAGACCAACAAGATGAGTTCTACATTGAAGTAATGAATTTTACAGTTCAGTGCAAAACTATAAAAAAAAATGATTCATTGCTCAAATTTTATTCAGTCAAATATTAAATTTTTTGATTGCCTCAGCTTGCCAGGGGACTGCACCAATGCCATTAAAGTAATTTGTGTAGTGGGCCCGTATTTTAATTGCCTCAGATGCGCATAGATTTCCAGCGCTTTCCAGTCCATTTAAGCTGGCACCTGTTCGACGCCAGGTTCCTTCAGCGAAAGAGATTGAGAGGAGATTATTTGATTGTTATCCATTTTCACACAAACAAGTCTCCCTTTTTATATTCTTTACCGAAGGTACATAGAGTATATTAAAATTGTGCAAAAGTTTGTAACAGCCAGAAGGAAACATCTCCGAGTAATTGTGAATCCTGCAGCTTTAAAGGAGTTTAATAAATTGGCTGCAGCAAATTAGAATTTCGAAGCGGTTCGAACCCGGAATACCGGTGAACTAAACCTGTTCCGAACCCAAGCTTTTGGTTCGGTTCAAAAAAAAAGATTATACACATTAAAATTTATTTGGGGTACCCTTCTATGTCGACAATTAGAAA
>JBAMBO010003500.1:0-38859 GCA_037044535.1 Lordiphosa magnipectinata
CTGACATTTCAAAACAGCATTTGCAAGGGAATAAAAACTTCGCAACAGTCGAAGTTAGCTTGGCCTTTTCGTTTTTTAGTTCTTTCGGTCAGCGACGTGAGCAGAGCGATCTGAAAATGAGGTTGAGAGTTAATTACGAGCTATGGATGATGCCTTCTGGCGATTCCTTTAGCTGGCGAAAGTAACCGGTTGCCTAAAAATTGTATGTAAACTTTTTGATCAGCATTTCGTAGGCAGGGTCGAAGCATGACCTTAAATACATTTAAATCTTCTGTTAAACGCAAGAGCGTGTCATCATATTTCTCAGTTCGCGCCGCAATAACTGAGTATAATTGGTTTGCTTAATATTTCACGCATGACAAAAGGCGGATTTCCCTAAGCGCAGACTTTACTTTGCCAATGAAAAGTGCATATCTGTGTAAGATAGCGCCGAGAAGAATCAAAAACGAAAACAACAACAAATTCAGCATCGTTTGCTTTTTTAAAGTAAACTGTAAGAAGGTGTAAAGTCAAGCTGTTGCTGCAGTTCGCACTGTCACACCGTAACCGTAGCCGTAGCTCCGCTCCGTTCAAGTTGACTTGCACATTGTTGCATGCAGCGGGGCGATTCTCTTTGAGCACAGCACGCTTCCCATGGCCCCAACTTCGGGCAACAGCGGTAGCTGTAACCCTTTCAGTGGCTGTGTGGCAAGGGTGAATTATATTTTTATAAAAATACAGCCAGAGAGATAAAAATGAAATGCAGCCCAAGCACTTTGCATGCTTTAGATGACAACGGCAACCTACGGCAACCTAATACCGGCAACTTTCCTTTTCTCTATCTTTTATTCGCTTTGTGCATCTGTGTGTGTGTGAGTGTCATTTATCATGGCGACTTTAGTGAGAGTCACAGTCGCATTGTCTTCTCCCAGTGACATAGTTCATAATTAAATTCAAATACTTGTACCATTTTCACGCGCTTATGACACAAAATTTATGAATGAGCGCTTTCTCTCTCTCTCCCTTGGTAGTCGGGGCCACCTGCTGTTGGCTGCCAGGGCACAGCAGGCGTTTAAAATTAATAATGTTGAGCGTGCTTTTCTCGTTATTACAGGCAAGTACGGCTGGGAAATGTCTATGCATGGCTTTTGCGGACAACTTCTGAGTCAATAGAAGTATGCGGGCTCTGCTCTCCTTCCTGATTAGTGCACGGTTCTCCCTTTTTGCCTCTGGCAATATCGTTTTGAGGTTTTTTTGTAACCTTTCACGCGCATTGGACCCAAGTCACGAGTAGTTTTTAATTAAAAAACTTTTACGTGCAATTATGTTTTCCACTCACACACATACACACAATATTTTCCATTGAATTGCAATAAAAATGTATGTTTCGTTGCACACTTTTTCGTACCTTGAATGTTCTTGTGCTTTTTCGCTGCGTATACGCAACGTTAGATGCAGAGCCTTGAATGTCAACACAATGTCACCAGTTTGGTGTTGTTGCTTTAGTTGTTCTGGAGGGAAAATTGGCTGTTAGTGAAATGCACAAACATCTTTGGCCAATAGCAAAACACTCGAGCAAAACAAACGAGCGGAGGAGGCAAAATTGGCAAACTCTTCCTCGATGCAAGTGCTTCCTTTTTTGCATGTGAAATGACGGACGGATTCATTGATTAAACACGGGCCGTCCCGACTTTAACCCCTTAGTGCCGTTGTCGTCGAGTCCAAGCTGTTGAAGCATGAAATTTTCAAAGCCTAATGAAGTGTAAAGGTTTATCGCTTGAGGAAAACGCAGGCCAGGCCATGTTATCGATGGCTGTGGACCCGAACTGTTTTATTATTATTGTTTTGCTTTCGCTTTCGCCCGTTGGCCATTTTTCGTTGGCCTATATGGTCACGGTAACAAGGTTTATGATTATTTGTTTTCTCTTTGCTAATTTTAAACATCATTGATTTTGCTAATTTATCGAAATTTTCCGAAACAAAATAATATGAAGTTTGCATTTTAATTGAAAACGAAGTTTATGCCATATGGAAGAACGGTTTTTTGTATCCAATTTGTTCCAGTTGTATTTATGTTTGTTTTGTTTGTTAATTATTAATAAATTAATTCTGTACACGAGTGTCATACTAATGACTTGCGTATGTGAACCTTACATTTTAATTATGGTCGAAAAGATACACAGAAAAACAATTGTTGTTTTTTGTTTTGCAATGTTGTCAATGAAATCGCCTAATACAATAATATGTGTTATTGTTTATGATTAATGCGGAAACAATTTAGTTAACATACTCGTATACACATATATTTGAACATCATTTTAGCAATAGTTTTGGAAAGGTTTAATTTAGTTTATAGCTCATAGTGTAGAAGTGTGTTGTGCACGTTCAATTAAAGACTTTTCGTGCACATCGTTGTTGTCGACAGTAGTAGAGTAGTAGAGCTATCCCATATATTTATTATACATTCCATTAGCTTAAGATTCATACAATAAAAATGTGTAAACTGTAATGTCCCGGTGTACACTTGTTAAAGGTTCACCTGCAATCGAGGCAACGCCATCGAGTGAGTAGAGGAAGTAGGGGTTTGTGCACTGTGCATCGCTCTATGCTTGCTCGTCGGAGGTCGGGGTTCTTTCCTATTCCTACATACCCAAAGCACATTAACATAATAAATAAAGTGCTCGTTACAGAAACTACTCAAATAAGTCAAATATCAAAATAAAAAAAAGTAACTTATCATCATATATGATCATATAGACCCGACAGAGTATGGAGAATTAGCGCTGACGATTTAGCCTTAGTTCTTCCTAAAGTATGAACCAGCTGTAGTTGTTCATACGCTCGTCTTCACCCACCCTACCATGGCAATTCACGGAGCTGAGGTATAAATTGCCCCTATTTCAATGTTAGAAGAACTAAATTACTCGATTTTGTCTAGGCATGTTGGTTATGACAGATATAAATTTATTAACAGAACATTATGTATTCATTACTTCAAAGAGCATTTCCAATATAGGTATATAAAAAGTATAGCATAGTTGCAAAAGAAAATAACTGGATTAGCACAAGGCTTTTTTACTTAATCTAATAATTGAGATATGAGATATGAGCAGCTATATTCGCAGTAAGGTTTTAAATCGGTTTACTTCACTTGGTTCTATTCATTAGATTTTGTTCTATTCAGTTTCGTTTTCTTACAAATTAAACTCACATGTATATCCATCGCTGCAAGATCGTAGGGCCCTTCGACGTAGCTGCTGTTAGGCTGTGATTAATAAAATTAATATTTGGACTACAAAAAAAAAACAATTTAAACGGAAGTGAAGAAGCTGCTGATATGTCATAAAATAAAATTTAAAGATTACTTCGACATATTTTAGTTAAACATTTAGTTTTAAAATTAAAATTCATGTTCATATGAACGAAAATGGCAACTGTTTTACAAAGTGTTCATTGAACATATTTTACCCGTTTGGGCAGTAAAGATTTCTAAACTGAATTGAGCAAATATTATTCGCAAAAGTGAATTATTAAAAACGTTTAATCGCAATTAACAAGCATGATTCGAAATTATTTGGGAAGCCCTCGAAAGGAAATTCAAGCAGTCTGGCAACTCCACTCTCGCTGAGTGCTAAAAAAATCTAGGATGTCTTTGTTTTATACAGCTACTTAGCGGTCGGTGTGAATGTGTGTGTGTCCATAATGAGAGACGTCTGTGTGTACGATATGTATGCAAAGGCAGGTGTCTGGAACTCAATGCACGTTCACGGTGGATTCGCCAACATAACCACAAAATCGTTTCTCTGTTGGATGCACTGTCTTCACCAACTTGGCCAGAATTATCCAAAGGAGAACCATATCGGTGTGCAAGTCTGAGCCGGGCGAATGATTTCTCGATATAGCTCGCTCAGCCTGCGGAATTGCCGAGTGTGTATGTATGTATGTATGGGAATGGACATCAGCCACAGCACCTATGTACATGTGTACATATGTAGTAAAAGCGCGGTCGCGCTAGGCGGGGGTGCTGCGCTGGCCACTTGCCCAAGAAGTAAGCGTTTTTCCCTTTCAGCCTGAAGATTTTCTGCAACCGTGTATTGCTGTATGTACGCCAGTACAAACAGATAAATGTGGAGAATATTCCACGGGGATGCTACCCTTATGCGTCTTCACTTTAGGCCGTATTTCGCACTTGCAAATTGTTTAATATTCTTTTTTTATTTTGTAAAACACTTTTGGCTGTACTTTGCTTCAAAATTTACGTGACGGTGCGAAATCGAAAAGCAAGAGGAGCTTTCAAACGGGATAATTCCAAGCGCGAGCGAGCTTTGATCTATGCTTTGCTTTTAGTGAGGAGCAAAGAGGATAGATATGTAACTATCGGTAAACAAAATTTGAACCATTAACCATTGTGAGATTCTCTGGCCACTACAAAACCAATTTAAATTAATGGACCCATTCAGCAGATAATTTAGATTTTCCTTTTGTAATTTGTGAATCCCGATTTTGCCTGCTGAATGCAGTGATTTCCGAATCCGATTGGTAATTTCGACAATAATATTACAGATTACAGAGCTGTGAAATATTTAAAAAAAATCTTCGTGATTTTTTTACATCGCAACTGCATTTGGCAGAACTAAGAATTCAACTTTAATTCCTTCTAGAGGTACCTAAACTGAACTGAATTTTTATATTCCGTTCCCAATGACGCTGTCTATATTTGCTGAATTTTACAGATTTTTATCTTAAAGTATTTAAAACTAAGCTAAAATTGTTTCCGATTTGTGCTGCTTGTACAAAAGTACGCATAGAACGCGAATTGAGGCTTTATTTGAAAATCTGGGAAAGAGGTGATAATCATAATTTAAGGGACTTATGCCGGGTTTTTAAAAAAAGTTGTATTTTGTCGATCTGTGTAATATAGTATGAATATGAAATCCAAAGAAATTATAAAATATTTTCTCCCTATAGGACTCTAGATCAAAAAACACTTATTAATTCTTATCCAAAATATTAAAGTTTTTGTTAAGGAAAATTAACCACTACATAAAAAATATATTAGTAAAATATTTCGTAATATATACATATGTGTTGTTAGGGTTAGTGACCTTTCTTATAGATTTAACAAGCTTTTGTTTTAATCCAGCTCCAGGTCATATTTTTTTAAGCTTCGAACTTTCAAGCTCTACAACTGAGCCAGACGCTGACACTCCTTCCCTGAAGACGGATTCCGAAGGAATTCGAAATATATCGGAGTAAATCAAATCCAAAAATACTTTTTTATTTTTATTGACACAGAAAAAAAATGTACCTAGAGCCGGCTAAAAACAAAAGATTAAAATTTCCCTATATAGTTACAAACAATACCTTTCGGCAGAAAGGTAGATCCTCGTCCTCAGCCACATGGATGAAGCGTTTCAAGTATCTTTTTTACACAGTCACGTTTTCGTATGTTGCTGGTATGATACGGTATAGGCAATTGGTAAAGGGGGAAAGTATTTAAGTGTATTAGTCAGGGAAGTGGAAAGACGCGTCTAGTTTTCGGTTGACGGCTTTAAGCCAAGCCGGTGCTTCCACCAATTATCTTTTTTGTATTTTTGTAGTTTTCTATTTTTTTTTAACAACGACATTACTGTTTCAAGACTATCGTTGCTTTACCTCCTAATCAGATCATGTTAATATTACGCAAAAATTCAATAATAAATGATAGTTCTACTACTAGTACTATTAGTATGATAACACTGTGCGATTTTTTCGCATTCCCATATATTGAAAAAATGTATTAAATATTAGTGTGGTAAACATTTTTATACTTTGTACCAAAGGTACACAGAGTATATTAAGTTTGTGCAAAAGTATGAAACAGGGAGAAGGAATTATTTCCGACACTATAAAACTTTACAGTATAAATATCCTTGATCATCATCAACAGTCGAGTCGATATAGCCACGTCCGTCTGTCCGTCTCTATGAACGCGCAGATCTTAGAGATGGTAAAAGATAGAGGCTTGGCATGTATGGGACGCATACTTCTTATACTTGCAGGCAGATCAAGTATATTTGATGCCCCACCCCAATTACAACTCTTTTTTGGATTTCATGATTTCTTTTTTGGGTTTGAGATTCAAGGCAAAATTTCTTGACATTCTGGCTCTAGAGGGGTTGATTAAAATACCAAGCAATAAATAAACATTTTTAGTTCTAAACTAATTTTCTTAAGAATAATGGACCAACAACAACGTGGTCGGTCGGCTCTCCCCCCACCACCCTAATATTTTTTTTAAAGTCTTTTACTGAGCATCCCTGTTTAATCATCAGCGGTCTTTACCTGCCTACTGTCAGCCAGCAGCTGCCTCCTCATGCCAGCGCTGACATAACCGCTTGGGAATTCCAAAGCGACTTAACCGCAAAAAGCGGCTAAAAGTTTTTTAGAAATATTGCCCTGATATTAAGAACACATTTGCTCTTGTTATACTCGTACCAACGGTACACAGAGTATATTAAGTTTGTGCAAAAGTATGTAACAGGGAGAAGAAATCATTTCCGACCCTGTAAGATATATATTCTTGATCAGCATCAACAGCAGAGTTGATATAGCCATGTCCGTCTGTCTATCTGTCCGTCTGTCCGTCCATCTGTATGAACGCACAGATCTCAGAGATAGTAAGAGATATAGATTTGACATGTATGGGACATATACTTCTTATAGTTGCAGCAAGTTTATTTTTAATTTTGGCCATGCCCCCTTCCGCCCCGCAATTTGGAAACAACGTCATATCTCCCACAGTTTTCATGATAGATTTTTCGTACCTTTTAGAGATATCTAGCAATCAAAATTATTTATCGATTTGATGCAAGAATGATAAAGATCGGATCAGCGATACTCAAGCTATGAAGCAAAAATCGGCCAGTTAATCGCCGCCCCCACCCATAACCACAGCATTCCGATGAACGGCAATCTTAGTGAGAGAGAGAGGGAGAGATTGAAACTTAGTGATGAGCGCGTATAACTCGTGAGCAAATGCAAGCTGCGACATGAAGGGTACAGAGTACGTTATAGTCGGGTTTGACCGACTTTCTTTCTTGTTTTCTCAAAATTTGGTCTCGTATCCAGGAATTTACTGTATTCACTTGTAAATGGGAAGTCGAATAGTTTCATAGTTATGGACTCTTTTTGTCATGCGGGAAGGCTGTTCCACATTTAGTTTTCTTCGACTTCAAAAAATGAATTAAAATAATTTTTTAACTACTTTTCATCAGCCTCGTAAGTTCGACTTACTCTTAAGTGACGAGTGTCAATCATATTCTTGACTTTTAAATTCCCTGCACATGCAGTTGTACTTGCTAACCTGACATCGTCTTGAATATCCTGCATCTAACCATATGGTCCGTCTGCATGTCTAAGGCGACTCGCCAAAGGCAATATAAGGCATCTGCATAAAAAGAATGCAACAAGGAAATCAAAATGTGCATATGAAAGTAATTTCCACACTTAATAGGATACGGAAACTCACTCTGGCGATACGTTTTACGATATCCAACTTTTTTTGCCATTGACTCTGACACCCATGCATACATTTGCATTATGCCAGAGTGAGACGGGGATAAAAAGAGGCAGAGAGAGAGAAAGCTTTCCGTCATTCAATACATGAGAATGCTCGACTCCACTCGACCTGGTCTCGTTGTTCCCCTTGTCCCCAGCCACGTTGAATGTTTCCGTTTGAGTTTCCGTTTGGCATACGTTACCAGTAGTTACCGGTGGCAGTTTTTTTTGCCGGTGGGCGAGGCTGGAACAGCTTCTCATATGTCTGCTGTCAAATTTGGAAATTATTCCACTTACTCCACTTCCAAGTAGAGCATGAAATAACCAAAAACGTAACGCAATGTATTTCTCAGGTGAGCGAGATGAAGATACAGCTGCATCTAGCAGATACACCAATACAAAATAAACGAGAGCTTAAGCTTAAGTCGGCCCTGCCCGACCTCCATATACCCGTTACTCAGGGGTAGAAATGTTTAATAGCCTTTTTAATATTTATAATGCGTGCACTAACATAAATGTTAACTTATTAACTTCTTTCTCAAAAGCGTTAAACTCAATTATTTTAAGGGTTTTATAATTTAACATGACTGGGTTTGGAATTCAGGACCTCTGCGACTTAAACACAAAAATTCGGCATGTTAGTACATACATCACGCTTCACGGTGTCGCGAATAACAGTAAAAAATCACAGCCAAATGTTAACTATGTTTAACATCAAATTAAAGTTTTTTCTTTATTAAACTTAGTGAATT
This sequence comes from Lordiphosa magnipectinata, assembly GCA_037044535.1. NCBI lineage: Eukaryota > Metazoa > Arthropoda > Insecta > Diptera > Drosophilidae > Lordiphosa > Lordiphosa magnipectinata. The sequence goes on from JBAMBO010003500.1 coordinate 8,271, forward strand.
TCATATTTACTAAAGCTTATTTTATACCCTTGCAGAGGGTATATTAGAATGGTCCAGATGTTTATAACGCAAAGAAGAAAGCAGAGTTGATATAGCCATGTCCGACTGTCCGTTAGTCTGTCCATCTGTTTCTATGCTATTTCCTCCCTCATTTTTAAAGCTTTCTTAACGTATTCCGGCGTTAACCGGCCGGATCGGATGACTATGGCATAAAGCTGCCATGGAAACTATTGGCTGAAAAACTAGATTTATTGAAAATAAAAACTTTTTTGTTTTCAGTGCAAACTTCCCCAAGCCTCGTATTTACAACTTTTCTTTTCATTTTGCAGTTTCATAGTTCCACCAAGCTTGATGAAAATCGGAAAACTAGACAGAAAAAAATTTGTCTTTAAATGAACTTACCGCCAGGTACAGTTAAAGAGGCGTAAACACATATCGTAATGACTACGGGGTAGCACAGTAGATTTCAACCAGTAATGACGGCTGAAAATGCTCCAACCAATAAAAATAGTTATTTTACCATTGTTTACAGTAAACTCGTAAGTGTAACACAGCACCATTACAAATAGCACAAACAATACAAATACCAGACATCACAGTGCACATAAGTAAACACTAAAAATTTCTTGAGCGTCGCACAAAAAAGGGACCACATGTAATTCTCAAGTTCGAATTCACTAATAAATAATATAAATACTGCAACTAAATTCAGCGCATCATGAGCAATGTTTTAATGGTAACTTTTACTGACGACCCAGTAAACCAGAACACAGCAACAAAATATATTAACTACTGTAACCTGCAAGGTACTATTTCAATGGTACCAATGTTTTACTGCAAGTCGCAGTTTCAAAAACAACAACAAATCTAAAGGGCGATTTCGATTCTAGGCCGATTTTCTTAAATATAGAAAAATAGTTTTCTGAGCTTACATCATATCGGAGATGCTTCCTTCTGCCTGGTTACATACATTTGCACTAACTTAGTACACCCTTTTTACCGTATAACTAACGGGTATAAAAGCTAAAGCAAGCCAAATGTGGCAGCTGCTTCATTTTATCCTCAATGCAGCCACGCTTCGCGGCGCTTCATTGATTTACAGCAACGCCCACCTCACAGCGATCGATGCCGGGCAATTTCATTTTGAGCTAGGTGCAATTTTACTTGCCATTGTCGGAGGTAAGCCTGTCTATAAAAAACCATAAAGGGCAGCCGCCTTTGATTGACCATTGAAATTGCACGTCAGCAGTGCAGGCGGGTCGGAGAAGCACGTGGCGTAAGAGTAATGTGCAAGACGTGACAAGGGAGACACGAACAGCTAACAGAACATTAGAGTGGGTAGATTGAAGAGTAGGTCTAGGAAATATCGACAATGAAATCAACCCCTCAGTTCTAGAGATTTCTGAGTCACATCCGATAGTACTTTTTACCACTTGCTAATATTTTAACACAATTGAATAGTCAAGGCATATAATGACCGTCTCTGTCATTATCAGCACCAAATTCAAAGAGTTGATTACCATCGATGAGACTCTCACACTCCAAAATGTTTAGTATTCTAATCCCTATTAGAGGGGATTTTTGAGGGCGCAAATTTAAATATAAAGCTGAAGGCATTGTCAGGCGTAACTTATTTAAGATGGCGGATTATACGTAAAAAATTGGGTCAACTTACTAATGCCATAATTATAAATAAATAAAGTCGGGTGTGCCCAGAAATCTCTAGAGGAACACGAAACGTTCGCATTTCAAATTAAAGCTGATTCACTTTATACATGGTATATTTACACCATGACTTTATCTGTGATGGGGACAAATTTGCCCGGCTACTAGATTAGATGACAAAATTCAAGCGATTTGAAACCGCCTCCTGAAGCCAAGTAGATTTAATGCGTCGCGTTACCTTCCATATGAACTAGTAGCCGGTCTTATTCTTGTAAGGTGAAAAAAAATAAGTTGAAAAGTTATATTTTAATGGGCGCGAAGAGGCTCCAAAGATTTTGATAAGTTTTCCGTTTTGAATCTTAGAACTTTTAAGCAGGCTCTAGGACAATAAGTTATGATTTTCATCATAACGTTTCTGAAACAAGACACGCACAGCTATTTCATAAACTTCCAACAGTTCAATCATCAGCGATCTTTTGCCCGACTTCAATGAGTTGGTAGAGGCTACCTCATGTCAGAGCTGCTAAGACCGCTTGGGAATCCCGAGTCAGACTTGTAGCAAAAATTCTGACAAACAGCAGCAAACGCCAAGTCACAGAAGCTTTGTATGTGTCTTTGTGCATGCCCCGTAATCGGCCCTTCTGTTGTCAGTGGGAGAAATTCTCGTCCCCACAGTTAACACAAGCGCCAATTGTTTGAATTGCCCAAACGCAATCCAACAGGGGATTTTGTTGTTTCTTAAACTAAACTATATTTTGTTTAGTTTTTAACAACTGCGTCGTGCCCACGCATTTTATCACAATCAGCGGAGTCACAGAAATTTCTAGAGATTTTGTCCTCGGTTGGTTTGCAAAACTCTCGAAAAATCCGTCAGTGTCCCAAAACTGCAAGTACTGATTTCATTTTCTTATTTGAAAATCTAGTTAGAACAGAAGCTGTTCCAATTGAAGTATCATCTCTAAGCACAGGGCTGCATATTTCGCAAAAAAATTTCCCTTTTTTTAGTTAAGGGGTAATTTGATGTTCAAGTGATATTTATTGATTGTGTTATATGTTTTATGATGCATTTTTTTAATTATTATTTAAATTTATATATATTTATTTCATATTCTCGAAAAATAAAATGCGAATATTTAAAAATGTGTTCGCGCCACTGATGAAGTATAACTTGCCAGCCCTTAGTCAGCTGGCTGTCACATAGAGGGCGTTGCTTTTGACTAATATGAAAGACTTTGGTTGGTTTTGCGAATAATAACAATGTGACACATTTTTGAACTCATAAAAATTGATAGCGTCGAGACCAAAAAGTTCTGAAAGGGTGTGATGGTAGTATAAAAACCCTGTCTGGGTTTAGTCTGATTAGCTGCCGTTTTCTTTTTATTGCACTTTAAACTCTCTTCAGTGTAGGATTTACGATTCTATATTTCGTAAACTATTTTTAATTTGGCTTTTAAACCTTTGGCAAAGTTGTTGCTCTTGGTTTGGCCTACAAAGCATTTCTTTGTAGCAAATGAAAAAAATTACATCTCCATACTCAAAATTACAAAAGTTTCTCAAAAAAACCAAGTTTTTACCACTTTTTTACAGTTTTTCATCTTTATCTTGAAACCCGTTGCAAATTTGGACAAGTAATATAATACAAAGTTGTAACATAGACCTAAATAAACAAACTATCATATAAACTCGAAAAAAACGAAAATTTTCGGTAAAAAGTAAATAATTAAATTTTTAAGTTATGTTTTTTTTACTATTTTCTTGATTTAATACAAAACAATATAAATTTTTGACTGTGTCAGCCAATTGCTTCCAAAAATGGCCATTTTCGAGTTTTGATTACAATTTTACAGGCTAAAGGGCCCGTAACTATATGAAACACCAATCGAATGAAGTTGGTATGCTCCAACCGTTTGTTTATTTAAGTCTTAGCAACGTTTTTGTCCTGCATTGCTTAGTTAAATTCGTTACAGTTTTCAAGACAAAGTTGAAAAAGAGTACAAAATGAGTGAAAACATAATGATCTTACGAAATTTTTGTAATTTTGAGTATATAGATGTGTCTTTTTTGAATTGCTACTTAGAAACGTTATGGAAGCCAAGCCAAAAGCAATAAGCGAAATTCCAAATAGTTTACGAAATATGGAGTTGCAAGTCCCAATCAGAAGCTGAAGATTTCAAAGTTCAATAAAAAGAAAACGGCAGCTAACTAGACCAAACCCAGCGAATGTTTTTGTTCTACCATAATACCCTTTCAGAATTTTTTAGTCTTGACTCTATCAATTTTTTAGTGATGCACAGTGTAATTAATACGCCAAATTAAATGTTTCAACTAATTAAATAATTTATTAATTTGCTGCAACATATCCAGAAAAATAATATTGTTTACATTTCCAAAACTAATTTTACTTGTCAAAATTGTTTGGGTGGTGAACTTTTTGCTAAATCTCCTAACAAAACACGAGAGATTTGAAACCAACCGAAAGAGATTTCTGTGACACCGAGAATTGGTTTTGGGTTGGAATTTGGTTGGAAGAGATTTCTGTGACACCGCTGAATGTGACTGTTTTAGTGACCTTTGGATTATTAATCTTAGAACTTTTTAGCAGGCTCTAGGTCAATAAGTTATGATTTTCATCGTAACGTTTCTAAAACAAGACTCGCAAAGACGTTCAAAATTGGGAAATATTTTGATCAAAATCGCAATAGGTTGACAAATTTTAAAAATTGATAACCCGACAATGCATTTAGCACTTATTTCATTATTGAAATTTTGATGTAGCTTAAGACAAACGGGTAAATTTTAGTTCCATTAATACTTATATTTATATATGTTTGAAATTGTGTTTTCCAGGGAATTAAACCGGAAACAGAACCGGAACTGTGTACCGAAAAGAACCGATTAAAACTCAGAACCAGATCCGGAACCGGAACAAATATTTTTAATTTGTTGTACCCGGATACCGTATTCGGGAACCGTTATTCTTGGAACCAAAAAGACCGAAAACAACCTAAACATTGTACCGGTACAGTTTCGGTTCTGAGTGCAACAACTAGACTGCAAAGCCAGCACTTTGGGGGAATTTTCGCTGCATTTTATCTGACCCACATTACAATAACACTTTATCTGAAAGTGAAGACGAAGTCGATTTATATTTCAAGCACTTACATCAACACTGTCACATGTTAAAATAATCGATTTTGTATTCTCTATGGAAAATACATCTTTTTGTTTATAATTAATCCAATTCGAAAATATGAAGTCATAACAGAAAGCCGAAGGATCTTTAAACGATATCGCCTGAAGGACAACTAAGAAATGTCGCTATTATTGAATCATAAGAATGAACCTGTAAAATGATATAACGACACATTCTTAGAGTATAAAATATATCCATATGAAAATTGTATACCATATAGAACACTATATAGCGACTATTTCCCCATCCATTAAATCAAAAATCGTGTTTTTGGAGTTATTACAGTCTTAAAATAAGTGACATTACAAATAGATCCGTATCACAAAAAAAGTTAAATGGCAATAATCAAGGCTTTCCTGAGTTTAACACGTTAATAAAATAACAAAGATAAAAATTCGACAAAGCTTACAAAATTGCAGGAGCTATCAAAAGCACTTTTTGCTGTTACAGCTACCCAAGTACGCGTACAACGTTTATTTTCCGGGCTGAAGTTTATTACCTCTCCGATGAAAAATAGGTTGAACGCATAATACAATTTCCGATAAAAAAGAAAAATAGTTTTAATCATATAAAGAATACAAACTTGAGAATATTTTATGGAAACTAGCTTCAAATGCAATTGAAAATTGATGTTAAACGAATCATTTGTATTTGTGTGTGTCTAGGTTGCTTACCCACTTTGTCTGGACTTAGGTTAAAAATTTCCTTAAATTTTAAGGGAAATAAAAATTCAGGTACCAATAGGGAACCGAATACCAAAAAAAATTGGAACACAACCAGAACCTTTTACCGAATCATTAGTTTCGGTAAGTACCAGAACTGGAACCGGAACCGAAAAACGATTCGGTTTGATTCCCTGGTATTATCTACACCAGGTAAACACAAAACTAAGAAGTGAAGCTTACTTGACTATTGCCATCTATCACATCTTCATCTAGCAAAATACGCGACTTTTGGACCTGGTGAAGATCGCTTCACCATTCGCCTATTTAACCGTCTTCAAAATTATCTTAAATCATTACAAAAATTAACAAATTTCGAAATTTTTTTTTGCCAAAATTTAAAATTTGGTCTTTGGTCTTCATAACAATCTTAGGGGCTTTGAAAATTTCGCAATTTTTTTTTAACGTTTGATCTACAACTCCTATTTACCGTTGGACCGTTTATTCTACTCCTCCTATATTTACCCGTCTACTATTGCAGTCTATCAAAACTTTATAACAATCTTAACATTTAAGTCTATTCAAACTTTAGCTTTCATTTGCCGACGCCTGCACTTTCTTAAATACTCAAATGAAAATTTTGCAAATTTCTCGGTTCTTGGTCTACACCTCTTATATACGCGTCTTCGATTGTCATCTATCCAATTAACATAATTATCTTAGGTCCTTTATAATTTTTGAAATTTCGCGATTTTCTTGACCATTTGAAGTACTCCTCATATTTACCCGCTGGTTTATCCGTCTTTATGATAATCTAAACGCAAATGAGAATTCTGGAAATTTCGCGATTTTTAGGCCCGTAATTTGCTAGTTTCGTCATATATTCTTGACGGTTCAATCTACACCTCTTATTTACCAACGTATGCGCGTTCGGAAATAAAAAAAAAAAACAAGTTTATCGGTTTTTGGTCTTCACTTTAATTACCATTTGTCAAATATTCATAATAATCTTAGGTCCTTTCAGAATTTTGCATATTTCGCGATTTTTATGACCATTGGATCTCATTACATCTTCTATTCACCAACTCCTGCATTGTCATCTAAACATTAATCGCTTTAATAAATAGTCTAAGTCTTTTTGGACCATTTAAATAAAAGTTATATAGCGTATGCTCAAGTCCAGGTTATCAACTATCTGAGTGCCATATTTCACATTTATAATTTAAGTAAAATTTGTGATTTTTCGTAATATTTAAGACCGTTCAATATATAAGTACACTTTTTATTTTTTATTTGCCAAAAAATTTGGCAAATTTAGCGGCTTTTGATATATACACCTCTTATATTTACTCGTCTCTATAATTATTTTAAGTCCTTTGGAAATTTGGCAAATTCATTTCCTTTGCTAACGCCTGCGCTTGTGTAAATACTCAATTGAAAATTTGTCAAATTTAACTGTTTTTGGACATAAGCTCATACGAAAAATTGGCAAGTTTCGCGAATCTTTTTTCCTTTGGGTCCCAAAGAATTATAGCTGACGTATACCATGCCCCGTGCTTCGTATTTATTCGTTTAAATGTGCGTTTTAAAACATTGGCAACACTTTTTAACCGCTTTTGAACCGATTCCGGCTCCGATACTGGTCCTGATCCAGTAAAATGTCCAGCTCCAAATTACCAGCCTACAGACCAGATTTTAAGTTCATAGCTTCAGTGACTTCTGAGATATGGCTCTAAAACCACTTTTGAACCGTTTTTAACCGCTTTCGAAACGGTTCACAGACTTAAGTTATAGACTATGACTCTTTACTGATCGCCGTGAACATGCTGCGAAAATTTCGTGAATATCGGTACAGCAGTTTAGGCGCCTATAAGGTCAAAATATACATACAAACATACTTTTATATGTATATAGATAGATGTATAGATAATACAAAAGGAATCCGCTTAGGGACGCCCTCTCTAAATTTCCATTTTAGCTTTTAAAAAAAGCACCCTAGTGCACATTGAAACAAATTAAAGCTGAAGCGCAATTGATTTCTCTACAAAGTGCACAAAGTCGCAACCTTAACAAATCTTAACAAAATTTGCAGATTTTCACAATTAGTTTTTATTTTTCGTGAAATGCCATACGAATTCCCCCAATTACATGGTCAAAACTATTAATTTCTGCAAACCAAAGGTTTTAACATATTATACATAACACAATGATTAGATTTCATAAAAAAAATTTTAGAACACAACAATTGTTTCAATTAACTTTAAGTTAAGAAAGTTTGCTCTTAATTTTCTCTTAACATTCGTTAGCATTTGCTGAATGCCGCTTTATTAACAGAATTCTGTTAGGTCAGCATTTCTGGTATGCAACATTGAAAATTAATGTATTTGTGTACTAAAAATATGTAAATGGTGAAAATTTTCTATGGTGCAACGTGTGCTAGATTCATATAAACTGCTCTTAAAGCCGCTCCACATTTTCCATCTTCTATGTTAAGATACATTTTTGTACAAGAGTACTGCAAGAGCAGTGTAAAGTGTAAAGTGTACCCTCTTTACGATGTATAGAGGGTAGTTGCCATAGAAACGATCCGTTTTAGTGAGAAAATTTTTATACTCTGTGGCAAAGCTACACACTGTGGACCTGCTTTTTTGTTATATAATATTTTGAATTTGAATAGCTGGTCATGTTCATAGAATTTCATGGAGAAATGCAGGCTTACCAGACTATCATGTCTCATGTGTCGAACACTGTGAAGGCAGCCTAATTTAAAAGTTTATCTGACACCTAGCAGCTATTTAGTCGCCCTAAACAGGAAAAATTTCATTGCAACTTAAAATAATTGAGTAATAATTGAATGGTGTTTGTATATTTCGTGTTTCATAAATATATCCGCATTTTCGACCACACAGGCAGCTCTCAATCCTACCAAATCTACCCTCTTTTCCATTTCGAGCCCGTCTAAGTCACTTTGTCAATTGCTGATGCTAATCTTCCTGTGGGTTGACACTTAAATAAGTCAAAATATTTGCCTGGTTAGAACCAAGAGTTTACTTTCCAAATTTAGTTTCTGTAATCGAGATGCGAAATGACTTACGTAGATAAGGCAAACAATAGCAGCAACAACAACGACCTTGTGAAATCCGTTTTCAGTTATTGCCAAGAGCATGAAAAATTAAGCTGGTTTTAAGCGTGCCCCAGAGACAAGTTTCCCCCACATCTTTAGTGTGCATACATCTCCGCACTGTTGTTGTTCTGATGTTGTTAGACAATAGTGCGAAGATTTACATACAACCAAGCCCCGCTCCCGGCACGTGTGCCCCGCAATGTAATAAGCATGAGACTTTGGGACTACCAACTACGCGCACAACCAAGTTGAAGTGGCAAACAAACAATAAAGCTCAGCTAAAGTCAAGGCGCTGCAAACTATGCCATGCCAAATCAGACCCCAGAGTGCAACGCGCAAGCAAATTACATTTGCAGGGGGCGAGCAACTTACTCTTGACGTCATTTATTCCCGCATATGTAGCCGAACTATGATATGACACAGCTGTGACGGATCTAATGACATAAGTGAAGAGATGTTGCATCAACTTTCAGTGGATTAGGGGAAGGATGGGGGAATGACGCAGCAAATAAATATTTACACAACGCACTTGGGCCAACAGTAGTCAGCGCAAACAAACAAACACAAACTGCGATAGATGTAGTTAAATAGCTCAAGTTTTGCGTGAGCATACTTGCCAGGGCACTGAGCGTTTTGCGCCAAGTGTTGACGCAGCAAAGTTAATGAGTTGCCTGCCATTCATATGAGTATTTGGATGAGATTGCGATGGGCCAGCCAGTCTGAGACAGAAAAGGTAACTAAAGGCCAAGATGAGCAGGATTGATGCGTCATAAAATAAGTTGGCACAAATTACTTTTCCAACTACTTAACTCACAAACTGAATGAGTTATAAAATGTTTGCGCAGTTTTTTGAAAATAATCTTCGAATTATATAAACGAGAAAGCAATGCAAATGTATTCGGTGCCGAAGACTTTTAACACTTGAAATAGCTCGCTCGCACAGTGGTCGGACTTGTATGGAAGTACGTTACAAAAATTGTTCTAAACTAAAATTGTCTTAAACTGTAACCCTATAACAATACTTTCAGCGGTGTCACAGAAATCTCTTCCAACCAAATTCCAACCCAACACCAAATCTCGTTGTAACAGAAATCTCTTTCGGTTGGTTTCAAATCTCTCGTGTTTTGTCAGGAGATTTAGCAAAAAATTCACCACCCAAACAATTTTGACAAGTAAAATTAGTTTTGGAAATGTAAACAACATTATTTTTCTGGATATGTTGCATCAAATTAATAAATTATTTAATTAGTTGAAACATTAAAATTTGCGTTTTAATTATGATTCGCAAAACCAGCCAAAGTTTTTCATATTAGTCAAAAGCAACGCCCTCTATGTGACAGTCAATAAATATCACTTGAACATCAAATTATCCCTTATCTAAAATAAAGGGAAATTTTTTTGCGAGAGATGCAGCCCTGTTTTTACAGATGAAAGTTCATTTGGAACAGCTTCTGTTCTAACTAGATTTTCAAATAAGAAAATGAAATCTCTAGAGATTTCTGTGACACCACTGTATAAAACTATTTTGAAAAAATTGGCCGTGGTTATACGCCCATACCACCCATTTTTTAAAATACTTCTGAACAGAAAATGTATTAACTAAACACAAAAATTATCTAGAAACCTTTTAAATGCATTTGATTGTACATAATAATTAATTAATTAATCATCAAATAATTCAAAAACAGACTCTTTTAATAAAGTTTTCTTTTTGCAAGGTAATTTTTTTAATCCACTTATGAGAGGGTCTGAACTATCTACCTATTATCTATCTATTTACAGTATTTGGAAGTACATATGTACAAATACCTTGGTACATACCTAGATACAAATTGTATATACCTTTTAACTTACCTCGGTATTTCAAATTCGAGTACCTTTAACCTTACCTAGGTCTTTAATCATTTACCTTGTCAATAGGTAGGGCCCTAGGTATTTTTCGTAAGTGACTTTTTATTTTTTTATTTCCTCTTATTATCGTTTATGATTGACATCTTTTCTGACCCCGGCCATAGTTTTGGGCTTTTTTTTATAAAAAAAAAGAAAGATTATAGATCCACCATCCTTTACCGGGACTCGAGCCGGAATATCAAAAAGTACAAGGCGACAATCCTATCCACTCAGCCAACGGCTACACATATGTGTATCTAAATTTCTTTATCGGGTTTCCTTTCCAATTTCTCTTTCACAGTTCCAGAAGTCCGTCCGTCGGAAGGGAATATTCCATGCATGCGGCGTTCGCTGCGCAAAGAATGTATGAATAACACGTTCTTTTGGAACTCATTTTGGATGGCATGAAAAATAGCATAGTAAGTTCTTTGAGAAAGAGAAAATTGGAAGGCAAACAAGAACGATTCACGAAGTTTAAAGCAACGACAAAAACCCATGCCAATAAAATACCAACCCAAAGAAACATTCTTTCACGGTTTCACCCCTTAATTAAAGCGAATGGAACTTTTCAGAACTATTTCTTCGGTGAAAAAGAAGTTGTAAAGATGTGCATTTTTCATGGTGTCAGGTCCGACTGGGTTGCTTCGTTTGTCTTTGCATTCCGCATTTCTTCTTCCCATTAATAGGTTTTAAAAGCACTGCCTAGAGAAGGGAACGTTTCATGTTAAGGTGACTTTTAGCCTTCCAAACACATGAAAAAGAAAGTGTTGGAAAAAAAAGGATTTCGGAAATCGTTCGGGTTTTTCTTGGCGCTCTTTCTTGTTGTTTACTCGTGTCAAAAGTACAAACCAGAGAAGGGAGGGTTTCATGTTATAGTGAACTTTAGCCTTTCAAGCACATGAGAAGAGAATGTAGGTACAATTTCAAACAGAATTTAAAACTTCTATAATACTAAAAAAATATGTAGTGATTTTTCCGTGTATAAATCAGTATGAAAAATGGCATTCTTTTGAGAACCACGTTCTGCAAAGTCCGACTGGGTAACTCTGTCTTGCGTTGATCTCAGCTCGGTCGCGAACACATACACATATACATAAATGATTAAGTCTAGACTCTAGAGTCTAGATATGCAATCAAAGGAACGTGGCGTTGCCAGCTAGTTATGTCAACATATTGCACATTGCCAGATAGGTGTTACTTAGTAACTACTTACATACTGCTTACAAACTGCAGATGCAAATGCTAAAGGAGCATTTGAATGAGAACAGGAAACAGCATTTTCAGAGATGATGATAACTTTTTTGAAAATGTGCTTCAGTGAGGGAGCCACATTAACCTCAATGCTCCTGTTAGACCAAATCGTAATTTCGTCCCCTTATCACTGAATCGTTGTACTACAGTTTCGTGTTCTCTGTGCTGATTACAATAAATTCTACCGAGTAATTAAATCGGAAGATTCTCTTCCTGATTTGAAAACTACTAATTTAACTTATTTAACTCGTAGTTACGCTCTCGATTTTTTAATGTGTTCCTCGGTAGAAAACAGACGCCGACCACCTCATTTTGAAGCGCGTTCTGTGCCTTCGGCAAGTGTTTTCTCTTATACATGTATGTTGCCGAATGTGTTCCGCACCCATGGGCGATGACTGGCTTTGAAGCGTCATTCCACATACTAAAAGTAAATCCTTAAATAAGAGTTGTGCAATAACGATTTTTGGATGTGAATTGTTGAATATGCAATTAACTAACTTATGCATTTAGTATTTTTAGGACCTTTAATTTATAACATTTTGTCACCAACAGAAGACAAGAAGTGGACAAAAAACTCATTTATAAAAAATATGTGAAAACTGCGAGAGAGGAAAATTCCATTTTGAGTTGTCTGTGTCGTGTTTGGTCCTTTGTTGTGTTGCATATGTAAAAGCCGAAAGTGTGCAACTAAAGTGCCACATGGACTGTTGGCGCCATAAAACTGTTAAAGTTTTAATGACGAAACGCGCTGGCAGCAGCCTCAAGTGAGCGCTGCGACAGTTAGAATGACATTAACAATAGTTGGCAATGCGGCAAAAGCAATTTTGTGCAATGACATAAAAGGCCACGGCAACGAGGAGAGGGCTGAGGAGTGTGCACTGTCAACTGTTAAATGTCATGTGGTTGACTGATATTTTTTCTCATTTGTCCACAGTCTTTGCAATTTCAACATGTCTCCTCCTTTCTAACGCTCCAGCTCTTGCCTAATTGCTGACGACCGTTGGCTTTGGCTGTTGCAAGTTGCAATTAAGCAGCGACACGTTTGTGCCGGCTCCAGCTTCGGCTCCTGCTCCTGCTCACGCAGTTGTAATAAACATGCGGAGTACTCAGCATATAAATTTCCGTTTTGCTGCTGTAATTGAAGTCGAGCCCGTAAAATGCTTAAACATGAAATCAACTGCAATGCCAGAACGATTTCTTCTAATTTGCTGATGTGCATACTGATTAGAGGGGGGAGAGGGGCTCTGTGGTTTGTCTGCTGCTATTACCTTTGTTCTTCTTATGGTAAATCAATTTAAAACCAATTTTCGTTGCCTGCACTTTACAATGAGTGAAACGCGAGCGAGGGCCAGACAGAGAAGGTGGGTTGGGGAAAGGCGAGAGTCCTTGTGGCTGTTCCGCAAATGAGAAAGTGGAAGGGAGCTGGGACTTTGTTACTGCTGCGTATTAAATATTCATTACTCTAAGCTACTTCTCTGTGGCAGAAGCAAGCTCTCAAGACTGCAGTTGTTGTCGTGCCCGGTTGGGGTTTCGACAGTCACCACACCACCCTACCTCCTGTGGAAGGTAGAAAGCTGTTTTTAAAGACATCGAATTCCAATTTCCTTTTGCCAGGATACACGTTTTGCCATTTTGCTGAACGTGAGTCGAATTCACACACACACATGTGCAACAAGAAACGAAGCGGCAAAGGAATGTTCCCTCAAACTTCAACCTTTGCCCAGTGCGGCATGTAAAATGCTTTGGTCTCTGTTGTATACACGCGGGCGAATACGCCTTGCTGGTTGCCTCAGCTTCGACAACGGCAATTAATAAGAGCAAACTAATCGAATTTATGCTGCGGCCTCATATTTCTTGCCTTTATTTTATTACATTTTTCATTTCAACTGCTGACGCAAATGCCCAGACATTTATTTTAAGATTGCAGCACACACAAGAGCACAGGTGAGCCAGGAAAAAACGGATTTCGATATTTTTGACAGGCAGACAGCTCTGCTATCCTCCAGAGGCTTGAGTTGGGTCGTTTTATTTTTAGCCTCGTTTCATTTGCATACGAAATAAACCGAAGTTTTTAGCGAATTAAACTAATTACAATTTTTTGCTCGTCAAATGAAATGAAAACACTAAATTTATTGCCCCAAGCAGCAGCAGCTGCAGCTGTCAACGATTGTTTTAAGTTCATGATGAGCAATATAAACAAAAGCCCAGACGAATTGCACACCACAGTGCGCATACACAATGTTAATATGTTGCAAGTTCTTATCTCTGGCAAAAGGTAGAGCATACGCCTGGTTGCACCTAAAACAACAGCAGCAGCCACGGCAAATGCTATATTTACTAAATATAAAAGATAAGCTGACCAAAATTAACAAAACACATGGATAAATCTGTTTGCAAATGTTGATAGCTAAAATTACTCACACGCTCAGTTGGGTTTTCGAGTTGATTTGTTTGTGTTTGCCCAGAACTGCAACCCTGTGTTGCATTTTAAGTATATAATCTGACTCTGATGAAGAAAATGGAAGATAAAGATAATACAGAACATTTACTCCTATTGTCTGCACTCATTTAAATTTAAATTTCAAATAAAAAATGTACGAGCTAACAATTGTGGATTTGTTTTGTGCAAAACTTAATATTATTCATCGTCCCCGCCCTGGCACTGGAACATTTTCTTCTCATTTTATGTTGATTATGTTCATGATTACCTGAACTAATCATAAAATGTGGTGTATTTCCGGATTTTTTTTGGACGCTTGATCTTGACCCGGCAATTTACCCGTCTACATTATAGTCTAACTCATACAAAAATTTTGAAACAAACACCATGTCGCACAGTGGTCCAGAATCGCTCAGAATCCTCTCAAAATTTTGAATTCATTTTATTGTTTGTTGGATTACAAATTGTTCAAGGTCAAGAGCAATTGTTGTAGTTAAGAGCTTATTAAAATTGATTAAGTAGTTCCGGAGCTATAAAGCGGCAATGTCAAAATTTCGTAAAATATGTTTTCTTTCAAGCTCCTGTAAGCCATATTAATAAAGCTAGGGTGCTGATTTTTAGTCAGAATCTATATAATGCAATGCTCGGCTGTTTTTTCAAAACTACAATTTAATCCGTGAAAGCTTAGGTACATTTCTTATATTATAAATATTTTCACACTTGGAACAAACTTGAAACTGCACCTGAATTCCACAAAAATTAGTGTAGGGTGCCAAATTTTAATCAAACTTATTTTTTAGTTGTTTCCAGATATCAACCAAGTTTCGAGCCAATCGGACATCAATTAGATATAGATGATATAGTTATTTAGATATATTTTTTAGAAAAAATAGAATTTTTTTAAAATATTTTTTAAAATCATTATTTATATTTGTGTAAGTTAGGTTTTAAATTTGTATACCCGTTACTCGTAGAGTAAAAGGGTATACTAAAGTCGTGCAAATGTATATAACAGGGAGAAGGAATCATTTCCGACCATATAAAGTATATATATTCTTGATCAGCATCAGCAGCCGAGTCGATATAGCCATGTCCGTCTGTCCGTCTGTCTGTATGAACACCTAGATCTCAGAGACTAGAAGAGCTAGAGCAACCAAATTTGAAACGTAGACTCCTATTGTCTGCACGCAGATCAAGTTTATTTCAAACCCCCGCCCCCGCAATAAAAAATGTTGAATAACTCCCACAATTTTTAAGATATCGATCTCAAATTTAAAACTTACATTTATATTCGCAGTATCTATAAGCCCTGAAATTTTGATCAAGAGCGGATGATAAATAACCGAGTTAAAAAAATGTTGCATACTTTTCGGAAGTCCCACTTCAGACACACAGGAAGGCTATTAGTCATTTCTTTCCATGAGTAACGGGTATATCGAAGGCGGTTAGAGCCGACTTTAAATTACGCTCGATACCATTCGGAATCACTCCAAGTTTTGTTTTCCTTGGCCCTAATTGTCCCTAAATTGGTCCGGAAACAGCCCTGACCTCAACCCAATAGAGAATGTCTGGGCACTTATGGCTGCGAAAATAAAAAAAAGGAAGCCTAAAACCATGGTAGAATTGAAGGATGTGATAGAAAAAGTATGGTTCGAGGATATCACTGAGGAATATTTAAGCGCTTTGAACAATTCGATGCCCAATAGGGTAAAATGTGTAATTTAAGCAAAAGGGGGTACAACAAACTACTAATTTAAATTAAAAAAAAAAAATTAACATTAATTTGATACAAAATATATATTAGATTATAGCAAATTAAGTATACTTTTGGAAAAAAATCATTATTTGTTGAGTATATGCACTATTATAATTATTATAATTTTTTTTCTTAAAGTTGTCATAATTATGAAAAGTCACTAAAATTAATATGGGTCTGGAAAAAAACCTTTTTCTAATAAACTAGCATTCATAAAATAAAAATTGCTATGCACTTTTATTTAAAAATATTCCATTAATCAGTAAAAAAAATAATTGGGCAATTCGGAAAACATTTATAGAAACCCCAAGCAAGAAAACAAACAAGTATGTGAATATTTAGACTGCGGCTTTTTTTGTGGCGCTGGGTGTAGCTCGCATACAAAATATAAATTTTTTCATACATTTTCAAGAAAAATATAAAAATTGAGATATTCGTTATGCAGTATGCATGTTACGACGATTACACAGGGCGGACGAGTCGTGAGCGGTTTTTCCTTGCGAAACTGATTCGTATACCTCTCGAACATAACGTTGCACACCCTTCAATGACAATACGAGCCGTGTGCGAACGGCCTAAGGCGTACACAAA
The DNA here is from genome assembly GCA_037044535.1 of Lordiphosa magnipectinata. Classification (NCBI taxonomy): domain Eukaryota; kingdom Metazoa; phylum Arthropoda; class Insecta; order Diptera; family Drosophilidae; genus Lordiphosa; species Lordiphosa magnipectinata. The sequence continues at coordinate 24,843 of JBAMBO010003500.1, forward strand.
CAAACCTCCACTTTTTTCACATTAGTCAATTTTTCTCGAGTTGGTCTTGATCGGTGTAGGCTAATTATATTTCCCTAAGCTGCACATATTAGACTGTAAAATGAAACAATCAATTTTTTGAAGACTTTTGAAGACAACTTTGCCAGCCTCGGAAAGTTTAAAAATAGGTGCAAGATAAGTACCTGCGGCAAAAGCAATTGTTCACAAGCTACAACTTCGATTTTAAAATGTGATAAATTTATCAAGAGAAAATTGGTAGCTCTATTCAGCAACATGTTAACAGCTTAAAAGTGTTCACTATAACCGAATGTGTGATAAGTCAAACTTAATTAACTTAACTTATTGTGAATTTTTCAAAACTTTTTTCTCCTTTTTATTCGGTTACTTAATGGCTACAAATTGTAGACCATCTTATTCGAAATGGCCGCCTTGTGCCTTCCAGCAACGCCGAAGTCTCTCTGGCCTCTCATCGATCGGAGTGCTCACCTCAGGTATTGAGAAATTGACCACTGCTCGGACAAGGGAGCGTTTCAAAAAGTCAATATTTGGGTATCGAGTAGAGCAAACCATAGCCTCGAGAACGGACCAGAGTTTGTAATCCAATGGATTCAGGTGTGGGCTACCAGCTGGCCAATCATCCGTAGAAACGAAGTTCGGTACATGGTTTTTAGACGTGTGTTCAAACTTGAACATGATATGCAGCTCGGCCCACACGTGGTCATGCCACTTTTTGTAATAGCATTAAATATTAGTAGCGGCAGTGACAAGGATCAGGACAGCCGAGACACCACTTGAAGACGTCCTCCGGTGAAAAGCACTTGACATGTATTGTGTGAAAAGCCACACTGAAAAAAATCAAAAATACTTACCCCTATAAGGTTTCAGAAAATTTTTTTTGGGACTTCCTAATGTACACGTATGTACACACACATCGCTAGTTTAGAGTAGAGTTAAGGAAGAAATTTAGAAATAAAAAGAAGATCGCCCCCCAGAGTGAATCAGTACAAATTCAAACTTACAACCGTGCTCATTAAATGTGTATAATTCTATATACCATGTTTGAGTCGTTTTTGCCTTGAGAGCTGGAGCGGAGTCTTGTTGAAAGTTCGCAAATAATGTCGTGTTGAGAGGCGTCACAGCCTTTTCCGAAACGTCGGATTGATACACATTAGCCAAAGTTTTGACTCCTTTTTCAGAAAAAAGGAGCATTGTCACCCCACCATCGGCGACTCCCCACCAAACCATCACATAAGCCAGATGGTGACTTCTCTGAGCACTCGGGATCAGTTCGGACGCTTGTTTTGATGACACAGCATACACTCTATCGTTATGCTTGTTGAACGATTCTTCTATGGTGAAAATTTTCTCAGTAAACAGAATTCGTCGATCGATGAGTGGCCAGAGAGACTTTAGCGTTGCTGGAAGGCACATGGCGGCCATTTCGAATAAGAATAAGTGACCGAATAAAAAGAAGAAAAACGTTTTGAAGAATATTCATCCATTTTCATCTTTTGACCTACACGGTCAACAATTGCGAGTACTAGGTAAAAAAAGGTCAGATTTCTCAACTCTAATTTAAAAATCTAAAATCTCTGTTTTTAGAAAATTTATTTGAGAATAAGGCGAGTCGTCTTTGGCCCTTTTTTTAAGGCGATTTTCTATAAATTAGGGCGAAAATGGCACTTTTTAGGGCGAGTTGTTTTTTGAGTGTAGGAACTATCGGTCGAAAATGTTGTTTAAGTGAGTAAAACGTTTTTGTCTTCAACGCAAACGTCCCTTAACCTCGTATTTATAAGTTTTCTATGCCTTCACATAATTCCACCAAGTTTGATAGGACAACTATATCGTATAGCTGCCATAGAAATTGGGTGAAGAAAATGTATATGCACAGAAAAAAAAGATCACGATATTTAGTATCAGTCTGGTATTTTGTAGTATCAAATCGGCCTTCATCTAAAAAATACCCAGATGATATGTTCGAATATATCACATGGACATTTCGAACACATCAAAGTGATATTTTTTCAGATCAACAATTTGATATTTGTTAATATCAATAATATATTATTATAGTATCAAAGCTATATTTTTAAAATACCTGTTGTCATGGTTTTAGTATCAAAGAAATATTTTGAAAATATCAAAAGGGTATTATTCTAATACCAATGCTTTATTTTTATAATATCAACGCAATATTTTTATAATACATATTACAACTATTATGACAATTATCTTTATCTTTATATATTGAGAAGAATAATTATTTCAAAATAAAACTAACCAATTAACTTTTCGTACACGAATTTTTCAATGTTCAGTTTTTGTATCAGCTCTTAGAGTTGGATGTCTTCCATTTTTATCTGAAAATTATACAAATAATATATTATTATAATTAATATATTTAAACTCGCATAAGTTTTTTTGTGCAAGTGTGCGAAATCTGTCGAAAGCAAAGGCTGAGCATGCGATATTTTGTTCTGCCCTTGAACGTCAAACAGCACACATATACATACATACATGCATATTTTGCATGTACATTTGTATGTACGCATGTTTGCATATGCATGTATGTGTGCTTCTGTGCTGTTTGACGTTCAAGGGCAGAACAAAAAAAACTCATCGCGGACACAAAATGTGTATACATACATATGTATACACAACACTCAGTATGGTTGTATGAGTGTGTGTATTATAATCGTACACACTATTAGCGACCGAATAAAGGCAATAGCCTTTTTACAGTTTATTAATTGGCAAGTACAACAACAGTACAACAAACATTAAATAGTTCCACATGCAATTCACATTTTATTCACTTCTGTCTCTCTTTGATTTGAGAAACTCTGTGTGTCTCTTTCTACTTTCAGAATTTCGATGTCTACTTTGATTTGAAATTATATCACTAGGTCATTTTTCATATCACTTTGATCATTTCACATTTCAAAATAATATTTTTTGTATCAATGTAGTACTACAGGTTCATATTGATGTTAAATAGTTTCACTTTGATATGAAAATATTGATATTACTGATATGATATTGAAATACCTGATCTTATTTTTTTCTGTGTAGGTGCCACAGAAATTTGTTTTGGTTGGTTTCAAAGATGCCTTTTTTTGTGAAGAGATCCTTTCAGAAAATGTCTATAATTGCTTTCCTGTAAAATAGGAAAAACACTCTTGTGCTGTTATTCCTTATTGTCACAGAAATTGTCCAGAACTGCGAAAATATTGGCATAAATTACAAACATTTTATAGTACTGGCATATATGAAAATCGAGCAAAATTTTGGACCAATACGACCACGCCAACTAGTACCGCCCATACAACGCACAGATCTCAGAGATGGTAAGAGATATGTAACTTACGGGTCCCTTATAAGGGACATAGACTTATACTTGCAGGCAGATCCATTTTTTTTTCGGAGCGCAGTAGTACCGTTGCGTTCTGGTGCTACTGCATCATTAAAATACACACTGAGCATACTCCTTCGCAGTTTAGAGTATATTACAGTCGGGCTTGACCGATTTTACGTGTTTTTTCTTGCAATATTAACCAAAATGATAAAATACACTGTTGCCGTCTGCAACAATTTCAAATATTTCGAAAACGGTCAAAAACGCGCACAACATTTAACTGAACACAATTGCATTTTTAGTTGCAAGAAGCAACGACTACTTGCCAACTTTTATTTCACGGAACACGTGACACTTAGGTTCGGTTCGCTTTAAAAATACCACACCAACAACACATAAAAAGAAAGACACATCACAAAATAACACAAAACTTTTTTATACTCTGTACTGAAGGTACATAGAGTATATTAAGTTTGTGCAAAAGTATGTAACAGGGAGAAGGAATCGTTTCCGACCCTAAAAAGTATATTTTTGATCAGCATCAACAGCCGAATCGATATAGCCATGTCCGTCTGTCCGTCCGTCTGTCCGTCCGTCTGTATGAACGCACAGATCTCATAGATGGTAAGAGATAGAGGTTTGACATGTATGGGACATATATTTTTTATACTTGCAGGCAGATAAAGTTTATTTTCAATTTTTGCTAAGCCCCCTCCCGCTCCCGCAATTTGGAAAAAACGTGTATCTTCCACAGTTTCGTAGATAGATGAATCTTACCTTCTAGAGATATCTAGTAATCAATATTATATCGATTTGCTGAAGGAATGATAAAAATCGGATGAATGATACTCAAGATATGAGCAAAAAACAGCCAGTTACATCTGCAACAAGACCACAGTTTGGGACGGCCACAACCTATCCAGATGGTTTGAGACGAACCTTGGAGCCTGTTACTTTTCGCACTGTACGTCGACGACATATCCTCCATTCTGCCATGGGGTGTTCAACTGGGATCGGAACGAATCAAAGTTCTAATGTATGCCGATGACATGGTGCTTCTGGCCAATGACGCCCGAGAGTTGCAGCAAATGATAGACGCATTGCACTCATACTGCCAAACGTGGAGCCTTCAAATTAACTGCGAAAAATCTAAGATAATGGTAGTACGTGATACAAGGGGTCGAAAAGCAAGGACAGATGCTTGGTCTATAAACGGAGTGTATTTGGATATTGTCACCGAGTACCAGTACTTGGGAGTCACTCTTACACCAAACATGTCATTTCGCAAGCATTTAATCAAAAAACTAAGCGACTCGAAAATTGCGATCAATATCACGTGGAAAGAAACGTCAGTCACAGCACTAAGTACAAATTGCTCTTAGCCACAGCCAGAGCAATTATGTGCTATGCTGCCCAAGTATGGGGCTTTGGTCAATACGAAGAAGTGGAACGACTCCTCCGTTTTTATATAAAGAGGGTGTTCCACTTGCCTCTATGCTCGCCCAACTATGCTATACATTTGGAAACGGGTCTCCCAACTATGTTTCTCTACACACTGCAACTTCACTTCGATTATATTAATAAGACTATGCAAATGCCATCCACGCGTCTTTCAAGAATTGTCACAGAACACCTATTAGAAGCAAAATCACAGTTTGTCTGAAGGTGGGAAGCCATGGCGTTGGAACACAACATTAGCTGCAACATAGAAGACCATAGCTCATGGAACCATTGGCAGACAAAACTGCTGCAGAGCATAGACAGCACGGAAAGGATTGGCTTTAAATCACAAGCCCGTGAAAGTCAGTCTCGGGACACTTACAGCAAACTGGAGTATAACTTAAAAGATAAAAATTATTTCACTGACCTTTTAGACATGGCAGCAATATCAGTCATTTTTCGAACGCTAACGTAAGTGCTCAACCTAAAGTATATGCCACATATCTCAAACCCCAGTCATTGCACTCTTTGCAACACCGGAGAGAGAGAAGACACCGCCCACTTCTTTTCTCGCTGTCCAATTCTGAAGGAACTCAGGATTCTATACTGGGAGAAAGATACTCTGACCGACCAGGAAATGCACAAGCTCTTAAACGGAAGTAATTGGCGTTCGCACCTTAGAGAGTGCCTGCAGTATCGACGCGATTTTTTAATGGACTATGGAGACATGTAACCAGACACCGGAATCGGGGAATCGGAGTTTAGGAAAATGTCACCTACATTTGGCTAACGGCAACATGCCACAGCCAAAATTTTTTATAATCATTGTAAATCCTTAATGTTTGAAACTTTTCGTCACTATGAGATTTTTGTACCAATATATATACACACGCATTAATGGAAATCAATGAAAATAAATTTCAACTACTACCATTAATTAATTATAAAACAAATATTATTTTTTTCCATTTTGCCGTTTTAAGGTCCGATCTAATGTGCATAGTACATTTTCAAATTTGGTGATTGCACTGGATATGTAATTTCTTAACTGAAAAGTGAATGGCAGCAACTCCGACACTTTTTAACGTTTAATTTTTTTTTTCTTACATATATAATAACACAGGTTAACAAGGTTTTGCAACAGAGAAGTTCGCAATTGTTCCTTATGTATGCTTGGCCGCTAAATTGAAATCAAGTTTCCGTTTTCCTCCAGCACGTCAGGCTTTCGAGATTTTTTTCTTAAAAGTGTGTTGGGGAGGTTTGCTTACACTTGTAGGTCCTGTGGCCACATAAAGTAACCTTTTCCAACCAAATTTGTTTTTATTTAAGCTGAATTGAATGCCGTTACAGAAAAACCAAATGCAAAGTCTTGATTTTGTTCAAAAGATACAAATTGTTGGATTTTAAAATGGAAAATATGGTAATTTTGTAATAATCTCGGTTTTTTTCCAAGTTTAAATTATTCTGAAAAATTTTCTGATAATAAAACACATTTTCAAAAATTTCTAGTTGATAGTCCTTTGTCTGCTCTAATATATTAAATTTTCGATATCACCGCGCTTTTAAAAGTTATAGCCCAAAAACTTTAAAAATTTTAGATTTTTTTGCATATTTACTATTAAAATTTCTTGTAGTTTGAAAATAAGAAAGAAGTTATTGTGAAACAAAAGAGTGGGCATTAAAAAGTTATTTTACATTGATTTTGGTCGATTTAAATAGATTTTAGAGTTTAATATTATTAAAAAAAAGTAATAAATAGTCGTTAATTATTGTAGGTTTTGGTCTATTACTTTTAAATACGAGATGATATCGAAAAACTGATAATGTGGTAAATAAGAGAAGACAAATGACTTCTTCTTCTTTTTTATTGGCCCGATGTTGCATCACAACCGCTTGACGGTCTTGACCTTTGCAATGAATGCCCTCCACTCGCTTCTGCATTGTGCGATCTGGCACCAGTTGTTCACACCAAGGTTGGAAATGTCTTTCCGCACTTGATCATCCCATCTTAGTGGTGGGCGACCAATCCTGCCTTGTCCTCCAAAGTCAGCCGCCTTCGCTTTGTGCGTCTTTTTTACTGGAGCTTCTTCATCCATACGGATTACATGTCCTAACCAGCGCAGCCGCTGTTGCTTTATGCGCTTGACTAGACTGATGTCTTTATAGAGCTCATACAGTTCGTGATTCATTCGAATGCGGTATCCATCGCCAACTTTTAAAGGTCTATAGCAGGCATGCCCAAAAGCAGCATACGACAGAGCACTCACCAATACTCACAAAGAAAAGCACCAATACCAATAATGAAATTGTTGTTGGCCAGTTTGCATGCGCGCGCAAACACCAATCAAAGAAGAGAACAAAACCGGTTTTTGTTCTACGCGACGCATACACACGAAATCGTTTGCATGTGTTTCGTTTTGTATACGTCGCGCCCTGCATGTATACGATCATTGATTTCCTATCTTTGGTGCATTTACAAAAACAAAACGTACTCAAAGAGCATACGGCTGGGCATCGCTGGTCTATAGATTGTAGTGGTCGCTGCAAAATAAAAAAATTACGATGTTTGAATTTTGCACGCATTACAGTTTTAGAGGCACGACAAGGTTGCCTGCCAACGATAAAAGTCATTGCGACTGCGCGCAAAGCTTTACTTTGACATTAAGCGCAGCTACCTTTATTGAAAACCCTTTGCTTCCGCCTGCCTTGGCAGCTACAAAAGGTTTGACTGCCCTCATATTGGCCTCTTTGCAGTTACACGTGTCACCACGCACAAGCTGATAATCGGCTCCTCCCTCAATTGGAAGGTCGAAAGCCAAGGGCCGGATACCTGCCTTTACGTTATTTACGTTGTTCTAGGTGGATAAAATTTAATCAATCCACCCAAACGAACATTTCTACTGGCATAATTTTTGGTGCCAGTTTTGGCAAATCGTTTATCCCCCCCCGGCAGAGCAGCAAAGATCACTCTTTGCTCTTCGCTGAAAATTCCACAAGGTATGTGTTATTGGTTACATTCTGTTAAAACAAAACCAGAAGAACTCCAATCTCTTTATTTTTCGCCTACGGCGCAGGCAGAAGTTCTTCTTCTGGCCTTTTCAACCCCCCACCCACACCCACTGGCAGCAATAGCTCGCGCAAACAGCCAAACGAACGCTTGCAGTTCTGGTGTGGGTGCGATTTTATTGAAGGCGCATACAAATCTTCTCTTTGTCACCTTTGGATCATCTACTTATCTATCATCGATTCGGCAGAAGCCGCCCGAAGATAACCAGCGGCCCAGCTGGCCATCGTCAGTCTCGTCGTCATCGTCATCATTGAAAGCCGCAGTTTAAACTAGTGATAATGAAAGAGTAGAACTCTAGTGGAAAACATTCAGAAAAATCAGTGAAAAGAAAAGTACATACATATTCAAGTCCATATACTGAACTGGAAAAAATAAGTGCATGTTCGCGGATTGGGTTTAATTTACAAATTATTATATAAGCTGGAATAAAAGAATAGAAAACCATCACCCAGCAGCAATACCGAAAGCATATATAATAACGAGTAAAAAAAAAAAAGTTTTACAACAACAACACCAACCCATAAAATCCCTTGTGTAAGCACAACAACCATATACACACCAGAACAATAAACACTTATTTTCTACAACAACAACTACAACCACCTACAACTAAAACAACAACCACCCTGGAGAGCTCTTCATCGCTGGATGCTGTATGTAAGTGATACACAAGTTTAACTATCTCTTTCTCTCTTTGAGCCTTCGATCAATATACGATTATCTGGCCGTATATTGTAAAGTGCTCTTACTAAATTTTCTCTTAAAACTAACATGCACTTATCCATTTAAAATTTTAAAATTTTTAAACGGTAAACATGACTCTTGCCCTTGTCTAAGCAAGACTGATAAGACCGCTCTTTTTGCCGCTGCAAAGCGCGCCTCTCAGCTAAACAGCTGTTTTGCTTAATCTTTTGTTTGTGATTAATTGCAATTAATGCACCCAAAAGCGTTTGGTTATTTGGCCATCTCGGCCATGTGTTAAAAGTCAAAGAAAGTAACGTAAAGTAAAAGAAGAAAAATGAATAGACAATTGAGTGCACATGATAATATCCCTTTGATCTTTTGATTGATTGATCTGACCAAATATAAAAAGATTTAATCTTGCCATTTAAATAAACCCGAACTGGCCCTGATTTTTTATTTTGTCCAGAAAAATGTTGTATTTAGCTTTTGGTGTAGGCTCACATTAACTAATGTACAAATTATAAAAAAAATGTGGAAATGAATTCTTGTTAAGGAAAGCTTATGATTAAATTTGAAGAAAATTTTGGAGAAGTAAGTTCAAAGAAAAGGATTCAAATTAAAAGAAAATTTATTGAATAAAATTAATTTATCCGAATGAGAATTTATATAATTAAATTAAAGGCACATTTAAGGAATTACAATAAAAGAAAAATAATTAAATTTAGTTAAATTCCTTTGAAGTTTAAATTTTTGAATTAAACCATGTTGCAGATAAATAATAGTAATACATGAAGGATTTTATAAAAATGAATTATTAATCTTTTCGTGGGTTCCTGTTGACATGGTGACGTAGACGTGTAGAAATGTGTTTTTTTTTTGGGATTCGCAGAAACCGCTCGATTGCGAATCATTGGTTGGGAGGGTAACGAAAGCGAGTGTCAAACAACCCCGCATTTATGGAGAAGTGTTCGCAATGTTGGAAAGTCCACAATCATTTTTTTCAATTTGGAATGTGGCTTTGGCCCTGAATATTTTTTTTCGGAGTTTAGCTCCCTCGTATAGTTTCAGAAGGGACTCTATAATAATAAAACAAGAAAGAAAGTTGGTCAAGCCCGACTATAATATACTCTGTACCCTTACACTCGCATTTGCTCAGGAGTCAAACGGCCAGTTAACACCCCGCGCACAACGCGGCGCGCTCTCTAAGTTTCTCTCTCTCTCTCTCTTTCTCTCTCGCACTAAGATTGCCTTAACTGGCTGTTTTTTGCCCATAACTTGAGTATCGTTCATCCGATCTTTATCATTCATTCAGCAAATCGATAAATAATTTTGTTTACAAGGTATCTCTAGAAGGAACGAATGATCTATCTCCAAAACTGTAGGAGATATGAAGTCTCTGAGATCTCTTCGTTCATACGGACGGACGGACGGACAGACGGACAGACGGACATGGCTATATCGAATCGGCTGTTGATGCTGATCAAGAATATATATACTTTATAGGGTCGGAAACGATTCCTTCTCCCTGTTACATACTTTTGCACAAACTTAATATACTCTATGTACCTTCGGTACTGAGTATAAAAAATTATGTACGTCGAGTCTTAGGCATAGCAAAACCCACCCCACTACCGTCATGAGCTATGGTTCAAAGGGTCTCGCTCCGCTGTGTCCAAGTCTTCTGCTCGTCCAAGGGACGGATCAGCTGGCACAAGATCCTCCGAAGGATTTTTCGCTCGAACACGCCAATCGCCTCCTCATCCGCTGCTGTCATTGTCCATGCTTCTGCGCCGTATTGCAGGACTGGGATGATGAGCGACTTGTAAAGCGCTATTTTTGTTCTTCGAGAAAAGGCTCTGCTCTTGAACTCCCTACTGAGCCCGTAGTAGCATCGGTTTCCAAGAGTAATTCTTCTTCGGATCTCCAGGCTGATGTTGTTGTCGCCGGTAATCATCGTCCCGAGGTAGACAAAATCCTGTACAACCTCAAAGTTGTACTCCCCCATAGTAACAAATTGTCCAAGACGCGTAGACTTCTTGTCCGTGGATACTAGCTACTTCGTCGTATCCTCGCTTACCGCTAAGCTCATCAGTTTAGACTGCTTCTCAATCTCTGAAAACGCCCTGCATACCGCCCGGTCGTTTTTGCCGATAATGTCAATATCATCGGCGTACGCGAGTAGCATTAGATCTTTATAAAGAAATGAGCCCGATCTTCAGGTGCTTCTCAACGTCATCATGCAAAGTCGAACGTACTTTGCTGGTATACCAAAGGTAGACAGGGAAACCTTGACCTTATCGGTGTGTCAAAGGCTGATTTATAATCAACAAAAAGATGGTTGGTTTTGATATTTCTCTCATAGGTCTTCTCCAGGGTTTGTCGTAATGTGAATATCTGGTCTGTGGTGGATTTACCAGGTCTGAAGCCACACTGATAAGGTCCAATCAGTGTGCTTATAAGCGGCTTTAGACGTTCACAAATAATGCACGACAGAATGCGATGGGAAGGAGACTGATCCCACGGTAGCAAGCGCAAACTGCAGGCTCTCCTTTTTTAAAAAGTGGGCAAATAACACTTAGACACCAATCCTCGGGCATGCTCTCGTCGGACCATATTCTGCTGATGAGTTGGTGCATGCACCTTGCCAACTCCTCGCCTCCTGCTTTAAACAGTTCAGCTGGCAGGTCATCTGCTCCTGCTGATTTGTTGTTCTTTAGCCTTTTTAGGACTACACAGACTTCGTGATGGTCCGGTGGGTCTATCTCTATGTTGTCGATTGGTGGCGTCGCTACTACTCCAGAGGCGGTATTGTGTTCGTTGTCGCCTCCCAGCAGGTTGGCGAAATAGCTTCTCCATTTGTCTAGCGCCACTTGCGGATCTGTGACCAGATTTCCATTTTCGTCTTTGCATTGTGTGACTCCGGGCTTGAAACCTTCAGTTAGTCGTCTAGTCTTTTGATAGAATTTTCGAGACTCACCCATGCCGAATAGCATCTCGACTTCCTCACGCATGCGCCTTTCTTGCTCATTCTTTTTCCTTCTGAAAAGGCGCTTCTCCTCTCTCCTTTTCTTCCGGTATTGCTCTTTAACAGCCCGCGTTGCTCCCGACTGCAGAGTTCTCCTGTAGGCAGCGTCTTTCTCTGCAGTAGCGTCGCGGCACTCCTGATCATACCAAGACTGCTTTCGAGGGTGCTCGGCGTATCCGAGTATCTCCTTGGCAGCCGTACTCATGGAGTGTGATATATGATTCCACTGTTCGCTTACACCAGAAGGGAATGATGAGTTTTCCCTGAGCAGTTGGGTGAGTTTAGCTGTGTAGGCTTTAGAGGTCCGTTGTGATTGCAGCTTATCGACATTTAGCTTTCGACGTGTACTAGTACATGAGGCATGTGCCAAACTGAGCCGCGTGCGCACTTTGGCTGCAACAAGGTGGTGATCCGAGTTTATGTTGGCACCTCGAATCGCACGCACGTCTAGAACAGTCGATGAGTGCCTTCCGTCGATCACAACATGATCAATCTGATTTCACGTTAGTTGATCAGGGTACTTCCAGGTCGCCTTAGGATGTCGCGATGTTTAAACCTGGTACAACTTATGACCATGTTCCTGCCCGCGGCAAAACTTATTAGCCTCTGTCCGTTACCGGAGGTTGTTTCATGAAGGCTAAATCGGCCGACTGTCGAGCCAAAAACTCCTTCTCTCCCAATTTTAGCTTTAAAGTCACCAAGCACGATGACGTGATCTGGGCAGCGCTCATATAATTGTTCCAGGCGCTCATACAATTCGTCTTTTATCGAAGCGCCCTTGTTTCCGTTGGGGCGTGTGCACAGATAAGACTAAAATTAAAATATTTAGCCTTAAGTCTGAGTGCGGCTAGTCGCATGTCCACTGGTGTGAAACTGATGACAGAGCGACGAAGTCTTGCACTGACTGCAAAGCAGCATCCAATCTCATGCTTGGAAGCATGTCCGCTGTAGTAGATCTCCCAGGGTGCATTGGTTGTTGATGTTCTTTTCACCATGCTCCCCTGTCCAATCCATCGCATTTCCTGAAGTGCGGTAACGTCCGATGAATATTTCTTGTGGACATTCACCAACTGGATATCAGCACCTTCTCTGTTGAGGGTGCGAACATTCCAGGTGCATATCCTCAAATCGTGGTCCTTAAAACGTTTGCATGGGTCGTCGTCAGAGGGGGTCCGTATCCGAGGCATTGTTGTCGCAGTTTTCATTGGTGTAGTTTTTTTGACGGCGGTGGGTAGCAAACCCGACGCACCAACCCTATATATTGTACCCTGTAGGGAGGGCTCGCCGCTCACGTTAGCCAGAAGCTGTGCGGATGCAAAGCGTTCTGTTTACAGTGGTCACCAACGAGGAGGTGTGAGTAGACTTGAGACGCAGTAAGCCAGGATCGCGCTGGGTTCGCCAAGTTGAACCGATCAGCCGCTTTACCTCACTACATACGCCCCCATTAAGTTCAGAAAAACTATGACTAGAAATTTCTGGACGACCGCAAATACAAAGGACTATCATCTCTAAATATCAGCAATAAATTTTTACAGAATTATTTAAACTTGCTAAAAAACGATTTGGAGTCTCATGAACATATTCAAAACTTCGTGTTTGGGTTTTCTTTAACGCTATTTAATTCAGCTTAATTTAAAGCTAATTTGGTATGAAAAGGTTACTTAATGTAGCCACAGGACCTACAAATGTAAACATACATCTCTCAACACACGTTTATTCAAATATATCGTAAGCCTGACGTGCTGGAAGAAAACGGTCAATTGATTTGAGTTCAGCGGTCCACATACATAAAGGAACGATTGTTAACTTCTCTGTTGCAAAAGTTGGCCTTCATTTGTAAACCTGAGTAATTATTGTGGAATGTAAAATTTTTCTCAAAGCACGATGTTCGCACTTCTTTTTTTCTAGCTGCACTGATTTCTGACAGTATTAGAAACTAAGGTTATTAGTGGTGTTATTCCGTCAACGTGGTGCTTGTTTTGTGAACGATAATTCACGAACGAAATAGTTCAATTAGGAGTCCGCTTGTGATGGGTTTTGAAGGTTATTTATTCCTTAGAATTCTTTTTGAAAAGTAAATCGAACGCAAATCAGCTTCGGTTTGGTTTTCGTGTTCTCAATTTCGAATGAAATTGCTATTTTGTTGTAAATGTAATGTAAAATTACTTTACAGCCCCAAAGGGCTAAGCCAAGCTTCTCTCTTAAACTAGTGGCATGTATGCTTATAATTTTCACACCAGAGAAAGGGACCTACTGTTTAACGCCCAATAAGTACGTCAAAGTTTGAGAAGCTTTTTCATGGCTTGCTACTTCACAGCTGGCGCCAATAGCTGGTGAAGGTGACCGGATGTGCAAAAGCTATTTTCCGGCTCTCTTTTTACTTTTTGCCAACCACTGACCCAAACGAGAATAGCACTAAATTCATAAGAGAGAAACCACAAGCTCA